>LUCM01002134.1:81115-126657 GCA_008360955.1 Fasciolopsis buskii | reverse complement strand
CAATAATTCGTTTTTCTATTTCGGCAAGCTTTCCCGTTGACATTTACATCCCTAACCTAGCCCAAAGAGCTTCGAGGTATAATGCAAGCACCACTGATAGCATCTTCGAATCGTAATACCGCGGGGTCTTTCTGGGTGCTTGTTTTTTCCTCTCTTTTTGCCCATTGACCCGCATCCCATTTCTGCATGCTTCTGCATGTGTCTGGTTTGTGACCATCTGAATTTCCCGTGTTCTCGCCGTTTTCAAGGGACTCAATTCATTTTGCGGTGCGTGAATTTTTCTGTTTTTGTCATTGTTATGTAACTTTTTTTCATCTTACACTATGTTGTTTGTTGCTGATGCCTTTTTATTTGTTCCGTATAAATATACTTTCCAAAATTTCTGTGTTTGCAAGCAAAATTTTGTATTCTTCATATTTAAGGGAAACCCAAAAGGGCGTGGCCAATCTCTTCAATCTTTCATGGACCATTTTCCGTGTAATTTTTTTGTAATCAACTGTGATATACAGGTCTACGGTTGACGGATTTTGCCTCACTCGACAGGCAGAATTCTAGCAGACAGGTTAGAACGATGATTTTACTGCATCAATTGAAGGTGTAAACATAAGTTAAAGAGCGGTTACCAAAAATCGAATTCAAAAACCAATCACAAACGATTCACCCTATGCGATACTGAAATACAAAGGTAAGCAATGTGGAGACACAGGCGAAACTGTACTGTGCGATCAATAGGTCCCAAAACGAGAGGCAATGTCACGGAAAAGTTAATGGGAACCTCTGAAGACACGAGCAGATTAAATAAAAAACGTTGAAGGTGGAAATATGAAATGGTGTTGTCTTGGAGACATCAGCGATGTGGTTCAGAGGAGCATTGAACTAAGTGGGTCACTATACTGACAAATTGTGACATAGTGGAAAAATTGCGGGTACGGAGTGGCATCGGCATCCTCACCAAGTCCCGTTCTGACGCCGTCAGGTTATGTGAAAAAAATGCTGTTCTGCAAGACTCGCCGAACCAAGATGGGTTGGGATAGTGATGCCGAATAAACAATTGATCCTCATCCGGTTGCGCCACCGGGGACGTGAAATGAAAAAGTGAAAGAGGATCCTGGAAATTGTTCCGGGAATGAAGCATGTGAAATGAGAGGAAGGCCATGCAAGTCATATATCACCGATGGAACAGCTTGCAGGCCATTCACTGTGGCATCTTTGAAGCCCCAATAAGTGCAGACATGGGACCGCTGGGCTAACGGTTGTACGGGAAGATCATAACAAAAAACGGCGTTGTTAGAGTTTTGAGAGCTGCAAGTCATGTACAGAAGGAAAATTCGGTTGGGAGGAAACATGATCTAATGCGTGACTACTTTAGGCATGATGGGGGCCGCTGAGAAGGTTTGAGAAAAACACTAAGGCATTTGAAAGAAAACTGAGCAAGTCAGTATGAAGATATATTTTGTAAACATATATATGAAAGATGTATAGGTATATACCAGTGCCTAGATTCAATAGAAAATAGGCCATTAAGTTAGAGCATATGCGAAAAACAGTTAGGATGGGGAGATTGCTGACATGCAGCTCGTCGAGGTCGGAGAGCGAGTGGGGTTTATGACTGTGGAAATGGAAATATTTTCGGAGTGGGAAGGAAAATATTTCCGGAAAACTAGGAGAAGTCATTCCACGTTTAACGGTGCTATGATTAACAATACATCAGGGAGATTTTATATGCCATCTTGAAAATATTATTGCAATGTTGATCCTGAAGTAGTCGAAGACGTCGAGAGATATGCTTGACTGCCTGAAAAGGCGTTACTGTTGTATTATACAACTCATCAAAAAGTGTGATTCAAAGTTGAAAGCAAAAAATGCAGACTAGCGAATGTTAGTCATGGATTCCAGGAGGTTAAGGAGCCATGTTCAGCACCGAGATAAGCCCGCAATGAATGTCTAAAGCGCAAAGTTCAGTTGGAGGACAGTAGCAAATGTCTAGATTCGTCCGCAGTTTTTGGAATTTTCTGATTTTACATAAAATTCATAAAAGCAAATATACGACAACAAACGTCAATGAAATAATGAGTGTCGGATGAAATTGTCAAACCCGTCAAAACGAGTTGAGGAAAAATAAAAGCAGACAGTAAACGAGTAACATCAAAATGAGCACTAAAGCGAGAGGTTAGGGATTGCACGATGGTTTCTAAAGCCATGAAGGGAAGCAAAAGCCGTTTGGAAACGTGGAGAAAAGCAGAACGACGAAGCAGATCATTAGGAGCCACTGTTATTGTTTTTTCAGATATTCACTTTTATTTTGATGGGCGCGTTATCCGCAATCGAGCAGATTTAATCCTCAAGTTGTTTGGTCCGGGAGACTTGTCTGCTCATAGCGCAATGCCTTTGGGGACCATAATAAGCAGTCTTTGGTTCCGAGCAAACTTTTATTGGGGAGCGTCAGCTATCACTAGAGATTCGTGTGGATTAACATCATAGTTCCCTTTCAGCACTTTTTTCAATCTGGATTAGTATACGCGGCTAATGGGCTTATTTGCACTCGTGGTGTACAGGAACATGTAAGATGGCAGCTATAGCTTGGGGCCAGAGCAATACAAACCAGAAATAACCCCATTTCTAGAAGTCTTGATGTAGTTATTGTTTATTTTGATTCTGGTGCTGCTGAAGTTGTCGATAAAAACGTTGTATTATTTAACAGTCCAGAGGCTCAAACCTCGAAACGGTTAGGCAACTCATGCTAGACTCGTGCCACATGTACTACTACAAGTATTCCTGCGGCAGACTACGGGGGAAAGTAGAAATAACACGAACAATCTTGGCTCTTTCGATTCCGCGATGAGCCGACAGCTAAACCGGCAAATATTTGGAAGAAAATTATTTAGGAATGATTAGATAAGTCAGATGAAAATATGGGTGGATAAGAGATTTGCGCTGTTACATGCATAACCTTTTCTTTTCGTTTATCTGTCATCTTTTACTTAATTCATTAACGAAATAACAGTGGACATCAATTTTCAGGAAGGGGGCCGCGGCCAGCATAGGGCTGCCAAGTGGGGAAACTGACCGGCATTGGGGGGATTCGAACCCGCGATCTTCAAATCCAAACGTCAAGCCATTATTGGCCTGGCCACCGCCGGCCCGAATACACAAGTACGTGTTGTATTAATTGTTTTGTGGTCTAGACTTTGCATTGGGACAGACGGTGGGCCAGGAGAGATGAGGCGCAAACACAAATTGTTTTTGAGTGCACAGTTGAGGATTGTGAAGACGGATCGCGACAGCCTGTGCAGAGACGACACTTTGCCAACCTAGATTGTTGACCTCTGACCTTATGCAGGGTCCGGAAAGCTTGCGTCACATTCACGGTGTGGTTAGTCTGTGCTAGATGTGAAACCACTGCGCCAATAAGCGGCTTAGTTGTTCCAGGGCCCAACCATACAGGGTGGTGCTCACGGATGCGTTCAGACAAGTGCCCAGTCGTGCGGCCGATGTACATTGTCACACAGGAACATGTGAAGGAATAGATGCAAAACGAGGCTGCAGAATCAGGAACTTTGTCTTTCAACTGTAATTACATTGTGGGACAGGATTTGAACAAGAATCGGAGCTTGGCTGCGTAGAATGTCTTATTGATAGTGCTAGTCAGTCTTAGTCGTGCTATCTCTGCTAGCGTGTCACATTTGAATGGCAGAGATATGCATATTGGCTTTCTCTCCACCGTCGCTCTCCTAGAAGCTTTCTTTTCTGTCTCCAATATCTTATCGATTAGCCAAATTGAGAGATCATTTTCAGTGAAGACTCTTCTTATCGTCAGTAGTTCAGCTTCAAGATTATCTTCTGTGCATTTTCCCTTTGTAGATGTGACTAGAATGACAAGTAAATATAGGGCACATATCGTTGGCTTTTTGAACTTTATGTTTGCTCACACTTCTGTGCGAGTAAAGGCGCCACACTTTTCTACGAACTCTGACTCCGTTACTCAGGCACATTTTATATATACTTACGTACATACGTGCTTAAAATTATGTTACCTGGAGCCCCGTTTACCCAGTATCTAGCACCCCGCGGTCTTGGTCACTCAGTTCTACAGGCACTTGTCTTGCTACTGTTTAACTGCGTTCATCAGCCGTTTTCGTTACTAATCACCTCATTCCACTATGTCCCAACGAATAAGAGGTGTGCAGGCACTAACTATTCACACAGATGGGGCAGGCCACATTGCTGATGTATCCAAAGAGCAGCCCCAAGGTCATTGGCACATACTAGCTAAATATGCCGGTCTCACCTGATATCTTCTGGCGATGTCTTGCTCATCTTAGCTAGATTCATGCTTGCCAGCTGACACAAATTCCAATCAGTATGCCTCCACCCGACCATCCTCCTAGCCATCATTTATCCCTCGTAATCTCCAAACACTCCTTTATTATCACTCGCCTACTAAATATCGTAGTATTGTCACCTATTGGCAGTCCACACCACCCTAAACTCCTTCGAGCTTTTAGGAGCTATATTTTCTGAACCCACTTGAGCTAGAGCTGAAACAACTGACAGTCAGTAACGTACCATGCATACGCCTCCACTTCGATATTCATGCCGGTGACAGCACAATATATTCAATACGTCGAACACACCATGTAACAGCCATTCGTTTTTCCCATCCCTAAGGTCCCTATCTCGGGAACTGCTTCTTGCCATTTACTTCTAATAAGGTCTAAGAAGGCCTTACTGACTTTGCTGTCATCAACTTTTCGCTCAAACTTTCCCAGCTGTTTACCAACCTGCGGGTGAAAACGTCGGCTTGCATTTCCAGCTTACACCGTTGCTTCTAGAGTTTGATACGGTTACTCCTAATACTTAGAACCGTAGACTGCAGAGACATATCATCTGCTTTTTCTCTCGTCAGGCCCTTCAAGACCTTAAATCTTTCAATTAAATCTTCCCTTGCTCTGCGTTTTTACGGTGAAAAGGGTTCGTAACTTTTTTTCTTACCTGGTATCTCTTCCATACTTGCACCTTCACTATTCACTTTACTGACCATTGAATCTTCTGCAAACAGGTCAAGTCTTTCTTTAGAAATAAGGACCAAGCCTGCAAGTAGTACAACAAGTGAGACATAACTACTGCCTTAATGGAAGAAACAAAACACCCCCGGCTTCACATACGACATAACAGACCTTAGCCTAAAACTTTCTGGACGAGTTTTGCTTGCAGCCTGTCTACACTGTTCCGATCACTTAGAGTACGCAGTCACCCTCACCCTGAAGCTGTTAGTAACTATTTCTCTCGTTCGGCAGCATGCCCCATTTGAGAATCCAGCCAGCTATCTTCTCTAATTCCCCCTACGAATTTGCACCGTCAACACCACCTACAACCGTCGCATTCGGATCGTTCAAAACTTCCTTTCCTCGTTTCTTCCGTTCTGTCCTTATCCGATATCAGGCTATACTTGCCAGACTTTCTCGTAATGACACTGATATTGGTGGTTGTTTATTTTCTGCTCAAAGAAGTTGCCTTTTTTGCTTTGTCCTCGTGGTCTCGGATTGCGACTACTTTGGGGACATCTTGCCTAGTTAAGGGTCGCCTGACTTAGGGCGGTCCAGTTTTTTTATCACCCACTTTGGTCGACTGTAGACGTCCAGTTCGTTCACCTTGACTTTGGTCCCTAACGCTAATGAACGTTGGGCCTAATCAAGCGTGCTACAGCCACGGCGCAGGCAGTTTCTATTTGTATCTTTTGATGGGTCGGTTTGAAGACTATTTGAGGACTTTCTCCGTTATGTTACGGGGGCGTTGTCATTGATTGGGCTGTGATTGTCAGTGGTAATAAAAGCTGGGCGTCCAGCGTGTTATCAGCATCACCCACTGCGGTTGGTGTCTTGTTCGTTTCACGTATTAACTCATTTCTTTTTCCTGATAGCTCACTGAACTTGTTCTGTCTCAAAGCCAGTCTAGAATAGTCCAATCTTGTAGTGCACAGCTTTACTGATAACCACACTAATCTTCTTTTCGTGCACCCCTTGACGTTTGGAAACTTCACTGAACACCTACATTCCAAAGCAACAAACCGGCTCTTTAACAGTCTTCTGACCACTAGCAGACTGTTCTTTGATAGTCTTGTGACGTCAGATTTTGAAGCAGAAAAAAGATGGCCAGCTAAAAGCGACCGAGTGGACTTTTATTTTCCCCAGTTTCTTATCGCATGCACTTGGCACCCCGGCTTTATTGGTCTACGCAAATCATGCATGCATGCATATGATACACGAAATATCCACCTGTTCTGCTAGGAACAGAACAACTGACCCAGCACACCAACTAATTTCCTACTAGATAGCAAAAACATTCTATAGATTGCGACAGTGTTTCGTGAGTAATCCCAAAAATACATACAGTGATCCGTATGCAATAATTTTGCCATTTATCCTTGCGTTCCCTTTCAATTTCCTTTGTCACATTCTCTGATTAGCGGCCATTTCTAAAAAAGAAGTAATGAAATGCTTTATAATTTCAGTCATAGCATCAAGAAGTCGAGTAATAATGTTAAAACTAGTCATCGAGGAAGTTAATTTTATTCGTTCTAGTACAACGGTATGGGATGTCCTAACTATTTGGGGCCAGCTTCACCTTTCACAAACCCTAGTCTTGAACAAACATGCTTTGGTTTTGTCTGCTACCTCTTAAGACCGTATATTCAACAGCAGGAAAACTGTGGGAAATAGGGAAAGTTCAGCTGCACAGTAACGATTTGAGGAACTACTTAGAAATCGATGAATTTCGGGTAACATACTGCAGCCTTGAAAATTACAAAACAACGCACAGCACAGCCGACTTTCTGCAAGCGTGCGTACAACAACTCAGCTTATTCCAGTTTAATGCGTCTCCCAAAGATTGACACCTGAGGCCCAATACCTTATGTCTAACTTCTGGGCTGCAAGCAAAATTCTTCCACCACATTCCAAAAATGCTACAAATAAAACGATCTACAAATGCCGAGAGTCTCTGCGAATCTGGTGTCCTTAACAGCCGTGTTTTTGAGTAATGCAATAGGATCAATCATACTACTGCTCAATATCGGTAACCAGTTGTCAAGCCGACGTCACAAATTTCTCGGGTTTCTATACGCCAATCAGGCCTCCCGCATGAGGAAAAACTTCACCTGATTTACGACCTTCAGGTGGGTCACAAATAACCGAGTA
Organism: Fasciolopsis buskii; assembly: GCA_008360955.1. NCBI lineage: Eukaryota > Metazoa > Platyhelminthes > Trematoda > Plagiorchiida > Fasciolidae > Fasciolopsis > Fasciolopsis buskii. The sequence continues at coordinate 119,461 of LUCM01002134.1, read as the reverse complement.
ACCCAATCTATCTGTCCCACTCAGTTCCTCCCCTGCGTTAGCTAGTTCTGATTTGGAGCCAGTTCAGTCGCGGAGCTGCATTTTGAATTCCGAAAGCGCAATGTCCATCCGGAACATTTACACTATATGCAGTAGTTAAGCAAACAATAATAATAATAATAATAATAAACCGACAACTGTGTATAACCATTGCAAACATCTGGTTGTTCATTTTCATTGTTGCTTTTGAATTCGTACCAACTAATCTCCTCCTTTGAATCCACATGTATATGGTTTTGTTGATATTTTGGACGGCAATACCTAATCGTTTGGGAGATTTTACTTTTATTAATCAGGAATAAGTTTTTCCCAATAACAGCTCTTGCCAGTTACAACGGCGTAGGCTTTCATATTGGAAAACTGACAATTGCCGTCTGGGCTTCACACCAGTTAATACAGTTTAGGAATGGTTCTTCAGTTAGCGTTGGCAGTGAACTTCTTCCCAAGGTTTTCAGGACCTTTAGTTGTGATTGATTATAGTCAAGCAGGAATCAGCGAACCTTAGCATTTTCCTGAATCACGTTTCTCAACAAGCAGGTGCATTTTCAGCTTTTGCAATGTTTATCTATCCAGCACTGGAATTCTGCAATGCATTAGTTCTTGTGCACCAGGAGCAAGAAATAAAAATTGAATCATTTTTGAATGACATTTGGCTGGGTATACTCTGACGGAGTTCATCGGTGGTTGGAATGAGATGATCAGCTCATTCAACCTACCTACAAAGCAAGGCTTGATATACAATTTGTTTCATGTTTTAGTGACGTGTTGGGAGAAAGGAGGCACCGTCCTCTTTTTCAGTGAAATTCTTTTCTTGAAACCCGAAAGTTTCAAAATAACTATGTGGAGAATTTACGATGTGGCAAAACAACAGTTGGCCGACTGCGGCGTTGGAGTGCCAACTTCCAAAGGCTCAGAATGTACGGACATATGGGTTGCATATTGGTATTTGGGTCCCTGACATTTGCTGTATCAGCAAAAGAATAACTACGAGCAGAAGTCATATCACCAAATTCAATTGCTGGTGTAGATAACTCAGTGTCTGTGGGTTTCCATTTCGAAGGTACCATACGCGAACCAAGGAAGAAACCTGAACTTTAAAGTTTTCTACCTAATAAACGTATAAAAACACAACAATTATTGATTGTGGTTTGCAGTCACATATGATAACACTGTTTTGGAGTTTTCCAAATGGGCGCTGTAGTTTTATTGACGTAGTCCAATTACCTAGAAGCTATTTGATAATTGGTAAGAAAACTCACAAACAACTTTACAGTCCTACGTGGAATGTGACGCCATTTTTATGGTGAAGGTCGGCCTCCTCAGATGAGGTGTCTTGTCTTTATGTCGGGCATGTTTGATCCTTTACATTGGTCAAACCGAATCGTCCAGCTCTGATGGACAAAGTATACGCTATCATCATCGAGAAATTCGACGACAGAAACAGCCTAAAATAGAGAAATCATTATTTACTCTTAGGAAAAATTACCGCGAGCGCCACCAACTTTGTGATACATACTGGGAAAATACTGAAAGAAAGTCGTTGTGCTGAATTTCTTTCTTTACGTTCACTGTCTTGTAAATTAAATTGTCTCAGATGAGCTGGCGGAACAAGATGCTCCATGAAGTTTTCGGTTGCAACGAACTGAGGTGCATATAATACGTCTCCGGTAACATCCGCTATAAGAATTGGTCTACCATCAACCACTGCGCAGACTGGAGTACATCTTGCTGTCAGCCATAACGGTTCTACCTATGGGGCCACCTCTTCTCACCTGACGGCTTTGTCGTACCAGACTTATGTTTTGGCATAGAACCTGGAGTCCGAAGCCATGGATCTTCAGTGCGTGCAGGTAGCGAGAAAGAATTAGACCAGCTAGTTCAAAGTGTTTTTGCAACTAAAACTAAGTGCTTTCACTCCTTTCAAGCTGAATGTAGTTCGTTAGGTTCCACTAGAATATATGGGGACTCTGCGATTCATAATTACTACCGGTTAAGCCATTTGGAAGTTTTTCAACAACACTTGTAAAATGCAGCAAAGCATTGTTATCCTTTTGTAGACGACTAATAAAACAATGTATTCCATTGTACAAATATCGCTCCTTCTTTCCACTTGAACTGGCGGAAGCAGAGGTCTTTGGGTTTCCGTATGAAGCGGGGTATTGTAGGGGATGTTTCTTACAGTTTTCTTTTTAGAAGTGTCAACCGAATTCGTCCTAGCAAATTAGGACTCCGCTACCAATGACTGGGACGCTTCAGGTGAGACCGGAAGATCACTTGCTAACCGTTCGTTGCTCTAGTAGTGCTTACTCGCAAGTAGCGCAGTTTGACAAGTGAATATCCCAATTGCGAAATGCTTAGTTCATCTACGCTTCCTTCGATGTTCATCGCAGCGGTTATTTGCACAAGGGCATTTCAAAACAAAGGGGTACATTAGTGTTTCCTAATCATCTGGTTTTTAATCGTGAATTCGATCTTCCAACTTCTCTCCTAGGATCAGTCCGGAAACAATGTAGATTTCGGTTAAAAGAAATTTGGTGGCATAACATGAAACAAACTTTGAAAAATCATTTGATTTATGCACTGTATTTATCACAAAACATCACATGCTGCTGCTTGGTGACAAAAGAGTGCGCAGTTATGATAAATTTCATCGGAAAAATACAAAAGTTCACCAACTGTATCCAATTTTACATTGCACTGTTCAGAGAAGAAAAGGAAGAAGCAGGAAAGGCATGAGGTTTTTGTGTTTAAATGACAAAACAAATTATTGGCAAGTACTGGTTGAATACATGTGAACAAAACAAGAAACATTATTTACAATGAAATGAGTGGAGTAATAATAACAAATAATACTGCAATAACGAGATCGATTCGGAACACTTATGATACAGATTGGACGTGTTGGATTGGTGAGGTCACGAAAGACAAATGTCACAGGCGTTAACATCGTGTTGAACTTTCAGTAGATCAGCATATGTTTGGTCAGTTTCGAGGAATGAACGAAAGTAGGGGAAGCAAGCAATCATAACTGCTGCCCAGCTGAATGAACGGATGTAGAAGTAATTGTGCTGCTGTTGCCCTGCACGAGGGTTCTCGCACCAGCATCAAACCGAGAAATGAGTTCAGTCGTCGAGATGACTGAAATGGAAATGGGAACACGGAATTTTGTTGATTTTCTATCTTCGATACTAAGCGGAGCATTGCAGTCAAATTCGGTGATAAACTGGACAAGTTGTTTTCTATGGGTTACAATAAATAAATTATTGTTTCGTTAATTTAGGGACTGTAAATAAAATTGCGTGCTAATTCATCACAAAGCCCTAATGATCATCTCAGTACTGGAAGCAGGAACATATCTAAAATGAAATCCTGAGTAAACGAATCTTTAGGTGTTAAGCTACCTGGGCTGACTACTCGCAGATTTATTGTCTACGACAGTTGATGTCTTGGAGGTAGCAAATTCTAATGAGGGAAAAGTAGTGAATCCTGTCAGATTGACAATGAACAAATTTCTGACAGCAGACGACGGATCCTGATTGGCTCCCCATCTTTTAAAGCTTCAATCAGAGTAAGATGGAAGTAAAATAGTGACAATGTGAGATAAAATTTGTGCGAAAAATCAAATTTACGGTAGAAGTCGAGTGCATTTCAATGTTTTCAATCATTAAAGTATTGGTTACTAAATCAAAGCACCTTCTGCTCACAAGGGAAATGATCGAATAGTGGTGAAAAGTAAACCCTAATATATTAAATAAAAAGTACATATATACAGGAATTTCGAATGTAGGGAATGCAAAAGGCAAGCATTAGTGCTTAGCCATAAAAATCGCGCTGGCTGCTCGTGTCCCCGGGTTGACTTACACATCTTTTACCAGTCTCTTGAGAAGACCATCTCAAACCAACCTTCAAAGAAATAAGCGTACAGCGAGGCCGACCAAGAGCGTTAGCGCCATGTGCAATCACTTAGTGTGATAGAAACGCCGCATGCCATACCGTCAGTTTATCAGTCAAACTTCCTGAACCGATCGCGGGCTTTAAATGACGCACCAAGTATGCCGGACATTGTGGAGTCGCCAATAAAGTGCGATATGACAGACCAGAATAGTGCAATGAAGATGTTTTTCTCATGTTTACGTGCTGGGAAATTATCCCACTTTGTTTGCGGTTCCAAATAATAGGCTGAAGCCCGTTGTCTTAGTTCCATAAAACAAACTTTTTCCGCAGTACACTCACAATCAAAGGACTATTTGTTTAAACATCTTTGGTAGACATTCTCTGAGGATCTCGAGCTTCTGGGGAGTAATTAAAGAAATGCCTACTGACAGTTGAATTTCTTCTCCTAGTTTTACAATTTCGTTTTTTATTCTAACCGTACAACATAAACTTTCATCATTATTTACGGATGGTCATCTGCAGTTTAATAATAAATAATTCAGAGCTGAAAACTGCGCCCATTGGAATACCCACAAGTTATTGAATATCGGATATGCTGCCCGAAAATAAACATGGGGACAACTGTTTTGTCGAAAATAGTAAACACAAAGGCTACATTTTGTTTTGAAACTTGTTAAATGGCATGTCACAGTCAGTACATCTTGACTTTGTATGCATCAAAAACATCGTTTAGAACGAGCAAGAAACGGAATAAAGGGGTTTTTGGTTTGAAAAATCCCCGTTAAAATTAGGCAAATCAGAACCGCGCGAACACCAGGCATCTCACAGCTGGCAGGAAATACTAGTCAAGGTAGGAAGATTAGAAAATAAAAGTGATCCAGCTTCAAACGAGCAGGTTCGTTGCAGTTAGTATTATCGCACACGTGACATGGAGACAAATTGTCAGTTAATGTATAGCAGTCCTATGATATCAGAACGAGGCAGTTACTCCGTTACATTTGTCTACTTTAACAAACTACACTGGTTTCACACTAGTCTTTGTGTAACAGATTTATCCACAATAGTCAGTCACAATGAAGGGTGGATGATGACCTTGCGAAGATGTGACTGGTAAAGGTTAAACCAACTGCATCGAAGTTCAGACAATCCTTGAGCGCCAGACCAACTGGCCTAGAAAGTCAATGACGTTCGAACCATGACCGTTCTTGTTCTTTTTCTCGGTTTCGAGGTCCATCATAGGTGCAACCAATACCTAGCGCTGATGCTTCTTTGTAAATACGATGCAAAACACGGTGTGTTTTCGTGGATTTGATAGTGATTTGGATGTAGATATTTTACGATATATTACCTAGTTACTACAGCAAAGCATCGAAACTAACGAAAATGTCAGTTTTAGGCAGAGCAATTCATAACTAACAAATTCGCGGTTTTATCAAACGTTTTTGAGTTTCCACAATGACAAAAGTTCAAATTTGGTAGCAAAACTCAAGAAGTCCCTTTCAGTATCCATTAGAGTGAACGGTGGAAATATTTGCTGACCGCTAATCGATTTTTCTAACAACAGTTTTAAAAATGAAAACAATAACCAAATTTCAAGCAGAATTTCACACGTTTCCCTTAGTTCTATCAAGGTTTACTGAAAGTTCAAAGACAAACCTGTCCATTAGCTTTATGATAGGAACAGCTATATGACCCCCACGACAGTGATGTGGACCGGTTTTTTAGCCTGAGATATTCACCTATGCAGTCAGGTTTTCTAGCCGGGAAACTATGATATGGCATAACTTCAAACAGGCAATATAATTATTTAATTAATTAATTAAACTGAAAGCATTTGTTGTCTTGTCCAACCACTGGACATTTTTGTCAGATGATATCAAGACCGGCTGAATTCATCACACGGTTCAAATTTAGTACTGCTTCTTTAGTGCAGTGCCCTGTTCGATTCGGATCAAGGACACTGAACACAATGTCTCACCGTGCAAGATGCGATTTTAGCCAGGAAATTCTTCAGTTTTAGTCATAAGGTACCTGCTTCATTTGTAACTGAAAATCAATGTTGTTTGAGATTTGTAAATCGGAAAAGATTGTGAGGCCCAGCGGGAATAAAGAACTTCAAACTATCACAAGATGTAATTACAATATCTAATTAGATTGTCCTATGTAATTTAGTAGTCAGGTTGGTTCGTGCAGCAAACATCGAACCAGTCACAATTGTACACATAGAAGAACATCATACTTGGTTATTTATAGCATGCCATAACCGATGCGTATAATTCTACTTACAGAACTCGATTTAGAAAGAATCTAGCATGTTTACTGACGTTCCTTTTTGCTTGGAACACGATTACAAACGAAAGAAATTCGGTCTTGACGGGTTCCTTGAATACGTAAACACTTCGCCTGTCTGTTTGTGCACTTATCATTTTCACTTGGTAATTTTTGTAAATCATCATTTCTCGCGGCCAAGTTGGCAAAATTATCGAATGCCATGAGAAGAAAATGTGTGAATTCCGGCGTAACTATTATTTCACACAGACTGTTTGATCTCCCAACAATTGGGAAATCTAATGCTATCATGAGTGGTGACACTGTACAACGAGGTTGCAAGAACTGGTGCGTTAGAATTTTCTTTGGGCTGGGGCAGTGCAAGTGTTTCACACTGACTCGAATCCAAAATTTTACTATTGCACGCGACTGATTTTTTCTTCAAAATGACTCGTGCACATGATAGTCCACAGTTTTGCATCGAAAACATCCACATTTTTGTCAGATCTAAACCAACAACGCAGTCATTAGTTATAAATGAAGGAAATCATGGAGCCTAACTTGATTCCCACATGCAAAAAATGATAAAGTTCTGATTGCGAAATGAAATGATCGATCACTGGTGTACACCACGTTTGGGTAACACGCGGCGTGCTGCATTTGTGGCATAGTAAAATAATCAGACAAATTAACAATCGGATTTCAGAATATACCGTTCACAGAATAATATCGAAGAAACCTAGCAAGCAACTGACCTTATGAGGACTGATTAAATGAGGCACAGCATCTTCCTGAATTCGACGCATTACCCGAAGTGGAGGTTCATTAAAATAGGTCGGTTCTCCGTCCACCATCTCAATGAGCAAAACGCCCATTGACCACACGTCCACCGCTGTTCCATAGGGTTTTCGGCTAATCACTTCCGGCGACATCCAGTAGGGTGTACCAACCAGGCTTCGTCTTCTGGGCGTTTCCGGAGTAATCTACGTGAGTCATGGTGAACAAAAAGCAAATTAAATCGATGATCAGATGCCATTGCTATTCAGTATACACCAAACGATGTGGATTTTGTTTGGGACGTGTTCACTTTGTTCAAAAGGTCACAATTACGAATTCATTTCACGTTTCCGATCACCGCACGCGATAGTAAGCTTTTAAAAATTGGACAAAGCAAAAAGTAATAAGTTCATTTTTTACCTAAAAAGTAATATGACTTCTGTGAAACCCGTACCATAAATGCATGCTTCCCACGAATTCATGTTTAAGTTTATTTTATCTTGTTGCCAACTTGCAAAGGAGTCCAGGTGAAACAAAAACAATCCCGAATGTTTTGAGCATCATTTTCATTTCGGTCATGCAAGTTTAGAATGCGCCTAATACAAAGCAATAAAAGAAAAAATAATTTATTTCGAAAACCTGAATTTAGAAGTTTGGTTTGCCAACAATTTACAGAATGTAACCCAAAGCCAGAGTAATTATGTCCAGCTGACCAACGTAAGAGGCCCGTGAGTGTTATTATCGATTTTACCAAACCAGCCGGGATTCCGGATATGAAAATCATTTAGTCTAAAGTGAAATCCTGTGAACACAATCATACTTGCTGATTCATGCTGATTTCATATCCTCTGTCCCTATTTGTGAAACCTCCACGTGGACTCAATCCTTACTGGTAACATTTCTCGAAAGAGCCATGTTGTCAGATGGGGTAATATGAGCATTGTGAGTCCAACCTGCAACTAAGCTTAGGTGCTACTATGGTATCTGATTAATTTCCCAGTGGAGTCCTACAGTGTCAGTTAGTGCTCAGCTCATCGTTCAATTCGGCTCAGCATGTTTAAGCTTGCACAGTTGGTGGCTTGCATCAGCGTGCTTCGTTTTCGTCTTTAATAGGCAGCACCGAATATGGCGAAAGAAAAATCAGATAATAACAGAAGAGATGCATGGAGAAACGAAAATGTGTTAAATGTGAGCAAACAGCTACCCATATCGCCTAGTTCCCAACTATTACGCATGGTTATCTAGCGGGTTCCAAGGTGGGGATCTAACCCTACCTACTGGGGACAGGTCACTGATTAAGATTGTCGTACATTTTCGCCGCGCAAGAGGCTGCTCATCCTGATTTATCTTTCAAAGAATAACGGCTGGAGAATGATGTGTATCGAGAGAATCGAACTGGATGAACGTGTGACACATAACAAAGTTCTAATCTGCTGACATTTCGCTACTGTCCGATTGATTGCGCTTTACAACCTAGCAGGTCTGACATCAAAGTTACTGATGTAATTCTCCCACCATATCTTAGAAATGCTATGAAGACATCGATGTTCAGACGCCAACAGTCTTCGCACACCTGTCCACAATGGCCGATCTCGCAGCTTCAGTTTAACTAGACTTCTGGTCAATACGTGGGTGTCACGTGGACACCACAGATGCCTCATTTCGGTAAATGCCCGTCAAGAGAAGGACGTCTCATCAGTGAGCTTTGTAGAGCCTCAGTTAATACGACAGTTAGCCAACAACCCGAGATATATCATAATGTTCTCACGACTATTCTCCTGAATGGCTAGTTTTTGCCAATCAAGCATGCTTGAGAAATAGTTAAGGAGGCAAAACTTCAATTGTCAAAGAAGTAAGAATTAAAAACCCTTATTTCTTCTTAAAAATGCACATCAAGAAAATGATTTACGAGAAAATATAGTGGTTGTTTCCAATAGAATGCGAACAGATGCCAAAAAAATCGGCTTCTGAAAAACTTGCGGTTGCTAGCAAGGAGTCTGTAGGATTGATGTCTGTTGGTCTAACGGACTGTTCTTCGTAAAACCTATGTCACTCAAAGACCCCCGGTCATTCCGCTAACTTTGTACTGAGAAGCTCCAGATTAGAGTTTTGCTTTCGCTAGAGCTCACAAGTGGTGCGCATCAGTCTTTAACCCAGGGTTTGAAGCAGCGAACTGCAACTGGATGGGTATTTGTTACCAATGCACCACCAAGTCGCGCCATTTTCAGCAAGGGAGCAGTGACCAACAAATGTTTGGCGAGTGCAGAAGTTGACCGACGGTGGTAGGACCAGCGCCTGCTGCCTCCACGTCCGGACAACACGACCTTACGCGCTTTCCCACCGACAGTCAAAAATTCAAACTGCCTGTAGCTGAGAGCATAAGCTAACTTGGTTTAGTCTATTAGAATGCTTTAATTTGTCACGAACTGAGTGTTCCGAAATGCTTTATGAAAGACAATCAAACATACAGGAGGGGGGAGCTAAAAGGAACGGCAAAACGCAAAAATAACCTAGCTCTGCTCCCCAAACAGCTCAGAGCAAGAAAATAACTATCAGACTTTTCAAATTTGTTTACTTTGTGCCAGTGAATATACACCGACTGAGTTTTTGCATTATTTCAGTTAGTTATTTCTACTGGTAGTCAGATGAGGGCAAATCGCTTTTCGCATGTTTACTGGAAGAATCGCGGTAAGAGATTAGAACCCGGTCTCCTGGGGAGACAACTTATCCCGAGGTTAACTGCACTTATCTAAAATTAATTTATGCTAAGGAGTCATAATGAGTAGCCTACTTCTGGTACAATAACGAATGTTGCCAAAGCAAACGGAATGTGAAAATGATCATTTCAATCAACTCTTAGTTGACTAGCGAGTACCGCACGAACCTACAAGCAAAACAAATTTCTTCGGAGCAATATGGAGTCTTCGAGGCGGCAGTTTTTACAGTCAGTGGCGACATGCTGATGTTTTATTACCCCCAAAAACGGCTGAGGATCTCTTCACTGCGATTGTGTTCCAGTTAAGTAGTTAGAATGGGAGACGGGTAAGTGCAGAAATCTATTATCAGGTAGCATACTCGGAAATATTGCTCCAGTTTGTTATCGGGATTTCTAAAAGGAATATTCCTAGTGCACGAATTGGTGCATTCCGCAAAGGAGTAAGTAGGCAAATGCAGTTTAGGGTTCCCAATGATGAGCAGAATAAAACGCGAGTGATCAGGAATGAAGTTCTTGATTTAACCCCAATATGGGTAGCGGCAATCAAAGACTCTTACGGTCGGTTAAAACACATGCACACACACACACACACACACACACACAACCGAATTTCCCACCACTTTCGATTTCAGCTGGAATTGCTTACTTTGTCGGATTTATATCTAGTCTTCTATTTGTTTTACAAGCTGCAAGAAAAGATCCTGAATCCTTTCAGTCGATATTTATACCGAGATAGAAAGGAGCAAGTTAAACAAAAAGACGAGGCGCACAGTAGTGGTCAATGCACTATGTAGTTTTCGTGGGAGTTAAACGCCACAAGCATTGATGCTGATTGTATGGCACCGTATTGTGATCTGTCACTGATCTTCGGTAAAACGTAAATATTTAAAAAAGCTGAAGATATGTAGGCTGGTAAGCAGAGACTCACGTCGGGCAAGAGTATATAGCAACTTAAAAATTAATCAAACACAAATGGCGACTATTTGCGTTAGAAATTTCGTGGGAAATACAAACATTCGTTATGGGTTAATACTCGTCAGTTCATCAGTATACAGTCTGCCTGTTTCGCAATCGTTATTCCCGGATTTGATTTTAGATTCAGTTTCGAGGAATGCACATCGCTAATGAATCGCCGGAACCATGCAACAACTGCGTAGTGAATGTGTTTTCCATGTTGGGCTACGTAAGGAAACTATTGGTAATCTTTACTATGTAACATCGTTCCTAATTTTTGACTGATTTACCAGGGATTCGGGGATAGCATGCGTAAAAATATTTTGTACTCTGTCCACCTAATAGACTTCTCAGACATTTGAAAATATTTGTAGGTCTATACCAGCATAAATCGATCAACAATAAGGCACACGGTAGGGAAAAATCAGGTCAAGAGGCAACAATGCCAGATGGCGGCACATTTATGGAAGCAAAACTATTAAATTCACCACCTAAAAAACAAAGGCAAGAGCTACAGTCGTTGATCAAATGCAACCTAATGGAAAAGAGTGCGGAGTAAATGAGGTAGATGTCAGTTTGTTCCGAGGATAAGGTCTGTGAGGTCAGTTGAGAGAAACCTGATGCAAATATAACTAACAAATCATTACGGATTGCTCAACCAATAGTGGTTGGTTAAGAGAAAATATTGTTGTAAACAGATTTTGAAAACCTGCAGCCATTGCCGACTACCACTGGAATTCATTTAATCTATTTTGTATTCTGATGATTCCATGACCTAGTCAATGCGAGTAGAACACATGTTTACTTGGCCCATTGATAAACAATAATAAAAGCCCTTGACTGACACTCGTTAGGATCCCAACGTCCGCAAACATACCCCAGGTCATTCTGTTAATTTTACACGCAGGAAGCACCAGACTCGCTGAAGCCCACCGGCTGTGATACCCTCCATCCTACACTCGGTGCCTGAGGCTGTTGTTTTCAAATGGCTGACGGGTACTTTGCGAATGCATCGCCAGCAGAATTACCGAGTTCACATTGTTGGGATCTCGTCCTCAATACCAGCCACCAGTGTCCGACAGAGCAGTCAGTCAAGCAAAGGTAAGCAGCAGTGATACACGCTACTCGCAAGAAATTTAGGGTCATTTATGTTTATAAATACCAAAAACAAAGCTGAATATTGGGATATTTGGCTATCTTGCAGAGATCGCCTGGCGTAGGGGAAAGAATTCCATTGGAATTAACGGGGCATGCACCCTGTCTTCCTTCAGAGCCACCGGGCACTACAGACAGTCACTGAGGATAACATCTGAAGGAAATTAATACCGTAATTCTGATCACCCTGGAAGGGAGATGGTAAGGCAGTGTTAACACACATGATTTCCAACTACAATCCCCGGAGTCAAACGCCGGATGCGATAAAGTCTACGAGACGTTGGTGAGCTCCATTGAGAGCAAAACTCGAGTCTAGTGTTTCTCGAATGTACGGCTGACTAGATGACTTAAGGTTAGTTAATGGAATGTGGAATCCGAAGGATGGGGGTGGGCAGTCAAACATACATAACGCCAATCCCAAAGGTTTCTCTCTGATCTTCTTGGGTCTCCAATGATAAGGTAGAATGACTAAAATAAAGAGTACTCCGCTAAGAATTGCCAGTGCGATTTAGAAGTGAGCAAATTACTAGTTGATTCTGTCCTTCGGGATTGATCGCAAGGTTAAAAATAACCACTTCAATTTACACACGAATTGCTTGCAAATACTAAGGTTCGTTCTAAGTATATATTGCGTAAAATTAGTAACTTCATCGTAGACAAAAACAGAAATATTGTATTTTTCATGATTTCGTATAGCAGTAATTTGAGCGGCCTGAAAAATGATGTTGTGCTTTCTTTCATTCTGTTGCGTGGAATCAAACACTCACACATCGTAATACCTAAAAATGTGATCTGCTGAAAAGGACGACAGTGATTCCGTGGCACCTTAAGGAACAATTGTATTGCACTTTTATTTCCCACTGAAAGAGGCAGAAATGTCTGTTGGTCTCCGACATCTTAGTTATCCCGGACAGTTTCCCTACCCAGGGGAAAGTGCTGATAAGCTACGTGTGGTTGAGTGATTGGATTGAATGAGTTTGCATCAGTTTTGTCCATTTGAATTCAGTTTCGGGTGTAGTGTAGAGTGAATTTAATTTAAGTTAATGATTCAGTTGGCTTTGGTTGCAATCTGGATCTAATATGACTGGTCGAAAGCCACAATAAAGGGTCATGACTTTTAGCCATCTTTGGAATATTTGTTCATTAGCTGTTACAAATAACTACACATCCTCCTTCAGCTATTCGACTGGCAAAATTTTGAATGAGAAGTGCGAAAATCCGCATCAAACACTTTGATATGTGTCATGTTGAGGCACAACTAACATCCCTTCATGAAAACATGATCTCATTGTGTAAAGTTCTGATGAGGCAGGGAATCGACCAGAAAGCTGCTGTTGGTCTTGGCTTCAAGCCAGAATAGTGTCCAATTTTTCCGCTACTTTTTGTTATTTTTGCCCTTGATTTTAGAAGAGACACTTTTTTCTATGCTTTTGGTTTTTGCATAAAAGAACAAAATTTCCCTCGCTATCGGAGTCCGGTTGCTAACTGTTCGAGTGAATGTAAATTCGTTTTCAGACAGGGACAGATTGTTTTATCGTTTTGTTTTTGTCTCTTTGCATTGGTGAGCAAACTGTGAGCCAGTTAATTACGAAGCAAAGCAAACAGTTTACCTGAGCACAAAATCCGAAATCCGATAGTTTTACGTGGCCGGTCATGGATAGTAGAATGGAGTCGGACTTCACATCACGATGTATGATTCCGTGATCGTGTAAGAATGCCAACGCCTTGAGAACAGCTCGACAAACGGTGGCCATCTGTTGTTCCGACATTCTACAGGGACAACGAAAAACCGTGTAAGGGTATGTCGTTACGAGGTGTCAAAACGACTATGGACGTTTCATCCATCTACCTCAACATTTTCATTAGTATAAATGACACGTGCTATTAAGGGTTTCAGTAACAAGTGGACAAGCAATGCCATCAATATTACCATCAAGATGATCATAACAACGATGTGTTACATCACACAAAAGATTGATCCTATTGGCACATTCGTAAATCAAATGATTCTTTAAGAATATCTCAATTGTGTTTGGTTTTCTGTGCAAAAATCAGGTCCCCATTTGGCGGGAAAATATCCTTGTGTGCGTGTGTGTGGTTAGGCACGACAACATCGAGTAAACAAACTATTCACACCGGCACCAAAACCACTTGCTCTTGGGGTTACTTTATTTATCACATTTTATATGGGTGCCTTTCAATTTTTCACAAATTCAACGCTGTGGATATGATAAACGTAATGTAAAAGTAGCGATTAGAAGCAAACTAAAATGGAATAATAGAAGAAAAATGTCACGCAACGGATTCTGATTTGTTCCTCAAATCCATTAACATTCGACGTGCCTGCCCCTTTGCGAAACAACGCAAGACGCCGACCTGTCCCATGATCTATCAGAGTTTACATGCATCTGAAGAAATACGCTCTCGACAATCTTAAAATGCGATCTTAGAGGATTACCACAGATGGTCTGTGCAATAAAAGTGGTTCAATTCTGCTGTTGGCGGTCGCAGAACCGTAGCTGTTGCGAGTATTTTAACTTCCAGTAATGCCATTGCTGAACGGAAACAAAATTGCGCTAGGGATTTCACATTATTGTTGTTCATCGGTTGATAACATTCCATTTTTTGCTATATCGAAATAATACTAAACATCATTTGTTACGCTCGATTTCATAGTCTTTATTTTCCCTCTCTCGGATTAATTAGTCCACAAAATAACACGCGAAACGCAGTTCAATGAAACAGGCAATACTGAGTGTCCGTATGGTTTCAGTTTCGGGTATTTATGAACTATCTGTTTACCTCTGTCGTGCTATAAACATATTTGTCCAACGGAAATAGGATTATTCAAATTGGAAAGAAAAGAGTTACTGGTGGATGACACATTTCGAGCAGTCCGTTTAAATCACGCATTACTCTTATCGGCCCATACAATAATGAGCCTTCGTTTAGAGCCTGGATATCATACAGCGCATAAAGCATGAGATCATTTGCACGCCATATTCGCGACGCCATCTTTAACTAAACATTTCTTTTGGTTCGCACGCTTGTATTTTTGTGGAACTTCGCTTATACATGCGTCCATAATTCAGTCAAAAAATGGACGCATTCTTCACCTCATCAAAATACGAATAGTAGAAAATCAGGACAAAGCAAAATGTGAAGCTGCACGATACTGAGCAGGAAGTCAGTCACGATATGTTACTGAATAGCCGAGATTGGGTTCAAGCAAGAAACACCCGAGATCTCGCTAGTATTTGTGCTGAGGGGTATGGAGGGAAACACAAAAGGTACCCGTGGGTGACAGCGACATTTAGAAAGATCGATAAGTAGGGAGTGAGAAGAATAACGGAGGATATTCTGTGAAAAGTTTTCACAGGTAGATAAGTGCATGTCACAGTTTTTTCAGTGGTTTGAAAGATATACCACTGATAATAGACAGAACCCGACGAAGTATTCTAATATCATTTTTAGTAGGTCAGCAAAAGTGGCCGGCAAACATTAGACCAATGCAGAAGAGACAATGGCAAGCAACAAGAAATATTGTGTTTCTCTAACCCGGAAGTGACAGTGATTTATGTGAAAAACTGATCAAAATTTTTCTACACAGTTAGAAATGTGGGATAACTACTTCGCTTTTCTGCAAACAGTGATTCCTAATCGGTCGTAATGAGTGGCTCCGTATTGATGTACGCTGGATCAGATAGATTGAAGAACTACTCGGTTCCCAATGTAGGCTGACATAGAGCAACATCATCAGTATATTCAATAACTGAAGAAAGGAACTGGTGGATGGATCTCTAATCTGCATTAAAAACAAATAGCAAGAAAGGACAGCTTCTTAGAATGTCTCGGCACTGTTTTTCAACGATGTGGAAATTTTTCGGTCCAGTCTTGCGAACTGAGTTCTGTTGCCGAGGTAGTCCGGTGGTCATGCCAACAGATTTACAGGAAAGCTGAAGTCTGTTGGTTTAAGAAAGATTAAGGATCGTGGATGACGGTAATATACAGATACAAAATCAGTGATAGCAAAGCCGCCAGGTTTTCCACACGCATCCAAGGATTCCGTGATGCGATTAACCAGAAATGCTGCAGCATCCAAAATGTGCCTGGTTGCCTCCTAGGCAAATTGGAGAGGCACGTGAGGAATAGCGAAAAAGAAAGTTAGACGTTTCGGGAGGGCACGATCTTTTGGGTTAAGGTTGCAGGATATAAGAACAATGGGACAAAAAAGTTAGGATGGAATAAACGAAGTTGCTAGGTTTGGTGACGAGCCTCAAGCAGTCAGAAATGAAATTTGTGATTAAGCATCTATTAAGAATGAAAACGAATGCATCCGTCAGAGAAGCTGCTTCATATTTTGGAAGTAGTGAAGACAAACAATCAATCCCATGTCAGCCGTCAGTTTAGTGGAATGGAGGACTTTGAACAAATTTTCCGTGGTGAAAGTTGTTATGTTAAAGCATCTAGTTGGGATTCAAGAAGTTGCACAGTCTTTGAGTGGTCAAATAAAGTCTTGGTTTGTAAACATCAGGACTGAAAGACGTAGAGAGTGTATCGGAAAATCAATGCGCCATGTATTGGTTTTTAGTGTGAATGATATAATGTTAATAACACAACGCTGTGCTGTTAACATTATATCATTCATAATAAAAGGCTTGGTTTATTTTTACTTTTACTGCACAGTTCACTGGTTTATTTTCTGGACATGCCAAAACCACATATACTTCTAAAAGCGTCTGCCATTTAAATTTTTCTGAATTTAGCTAGCATAATTTGAATCCATCGCTTTTAGTCAATTATTTATGAACAAAGAAAGATACCTGACATAGATAGAATATCTCAATTTGGAGAAATGTCCCTTCCGTGTCTTAAAGAGCTTTAATGTTGTTTCAGCCATGTGGCTACTACAGGGGAAGCTGTCCCAGGTAATTGAAAATAACGAAAACCGGATAAACTGTACCTAAGATAATGTTAACACGATTATCTGGAGACTAAAATGAAAATTACGAGTTCGCATAGAAAAGAGATCTTGGAAGAGGAATAATGTAAGCAAGAAGAAAATTACACCAGGAAACTTTAATTTGATTAGGCTTTCTGAAGATACAAAAAGCTCTCTGGGAACCGCTCTTGGGCATTGGCGATAACGGCGAATGCCCAATGAGTAAGGTTGGAGCATGCATTTAAACAGAGAGTAATTCCCGATGGTTGGCTATTAATCTAGTCAAAACAGAGTTACCTCTGGCTAAGGAAATAGATGGATCGGTTAAATCAAACCTAATAAGCAAAAGACAGAAGAATGAATAAAATCACCTACGACAATGTGCGAATTACCATCCATCAAGTGGACCGAGAGCAAAAAAGACAAAATGCCCTTCATTTGCAAAGTAGAGCTTAGTACAGGTTCATTATGATGTTGGTCTCATCGGTAGAAAACGTAGGACAACGGAATGACTGGGGCGTCAACACCACTTAGCGATTACTAATAACCTGGCTCAGACGTGGTTGACTGAGCTAGTGACTACAGCACCTCCGATTTGCTCAAGGCTGGAGTGTCAGTTATGCCGGTTAGCATACACAACAAGTGGGCTCAACCAGAATGCTTGAATTCAAATCACACAGGTAAGAACATGTATCGGAGAACGAAGAACGAAGAACGAACAAAAACTGTCGCATTTTATGAGCACAGAGTAAGTTAGTAATCAGAATAAGGATGGAACAAAGAATCTACTCGGAGGAGGATACCAAAGAATAGCCTGCCAATCGGGACGAGTGTCTTTTCGGATCAACGGGAAATAAGCAAAACACGTGCAATTAAGTTCAAACGGAAGCAGAATTCAGAAGTGTCGAATTGAAATTAATTCCAATCGATGAAAAGAACTAACGTTGGTAAATAAGTCCTTTAAATTGATGAGGTGACAGACTGTCAAGGGGCAATCCTAAAGAGATCTCAAAATGTACTCCTTTGCATGCAACCACTTTAAAAAAAAAGCGAATAAAACTTAAATCTTTGTTGTTTGACTGGACTTTCACTTAAATTGTTAAATAAGTTTTCCAAGTCAATTTTGTTGGTCAGTCGTCGGTAACCGATGAATAATAATGCAACGAATTATGCTAGGCATAACTCGTGACAGACAAACAACCTCGCTAGGTCAAGTAACGGAAAAAGCTGCTGGTGGACGACAACAGTGCAAATGCACGAAGCCACAGTCGTATTCACTAAGGGGACTAGTTGGCCTAAGATAGTGGGGACAGCGCCAAAAAGAACAAACTCAGCTGTTAACTTTGGGTTTAAATGACACCGTGTTCCGCAGCCGGAAGAACAGTTAACCTGACCTGAGGATGATTTGATAAAGGAACTAACTACGCTACTCTGTGTGCTGTGCCGCCTGGGACTGCCGAACTATGACTTTGCACACATCAATTTCCCGGAAAAGTTTTTGTCGATTTTGTTTTCAGCTCTGCCATCGTCAGTGTTCTACCCTCACAGTGGTGCTTAGAAAAGGATTCTGTAAATTAAAAATAATACAGTTAGATATTGTATATAAGAGATAAGTATATTCTCCCAGGCTTTGCAACAATTCATTTCTGGAATACTTGTCGTTGGCACCGTTTAGCATTTCAGGCGAAACAGCACTCCACCTGTCCGGTACTCTCTGACATCGGTGGAACTCCCACCTGTAGACCTGTGGTTTGTATCACTGTGATCATATATGCGGTCGCCACAACAACGGAGAATTGTGAATGAAAGTGTATTTTTGAGCACATCTATTCAAACTTACTGACAAGAAGGGACTTGTCAGTTTGGAAGGCATTAAACCGCATAATGCGGCTTAAATAAACTACTCTGTTCAACTTCTAGGCGTATAAAATCCAGTTCATTTTCTTTTTAGTTAGGAATTGCATCAGGCAACTACTAAATACTACGTTCAAGAAGGTAATTTGACAACACCACCTAATCTGAAATTTGAGGTGTTTTGTGCACTAACCACTGAGTTTGGCAAATAGAGTCTTGCGCACAGACTGGTTTGTTGTCAGCTGTGGCGGCATTCCTACTCAAAACCCCGAGTTACTGACGAGAATAGAAGAATTCTTCCTTCGACGTTCTTGTGCCTCCCATCAAATCCTGAGAAAAAAAATACAAATTTGCCCAGTCCTAATGCTAGTTGCGATGCCCATAAAATGGTATAAATTATAACCTACTGAGGTGCTAACTGATACCGAATTCGAAACTGACCAGGGGCACATGTCCATTCCGACGGTGTCCAGTCGCGAACAGAACGAATGACGAATGCCTACGTAAAATCCTCTAGTAAAGCTTAGCTCACCTACCGTGAATTAAAAGAAATTGTTCTAGGAGAGTTTTACTGAGACCTCCTAAAACTGACTTGATAGTAAAAACTGTAGTGGAACCAATGATCGAATTCTTACGCTAACAGAAGTGATCGTTTCTAGGCGCATTTAAACCAATGCACTCACGATTCCGCGCGGGACAGTGGCGGATGTGTGATCACTGGTGACCCGGTGAACATCCGTTCTCATTTGTAATACTTTTTTTCTACGTGGTGCAGGTTGCCAAACGTTAACAAATGCCATTTGATCTAAGTATGAACAATTTTTGGCCTAGGCCCAACTGGATGCGGCAAACATCCCAGTGTCTGCCGTATGCTTGCTACCAACTGCCGCTCGTTGTATTTTGCCTGGACGTTCAGTGGTCACTCCGATATATAGTTTATAAAATATTCTTTCTTGTCTAGTAGCTAAGTGGCGCTTTCTTTGAGTCCAAACGCCTAGAAGATGAATAGTTTTCATCCAGTCAACGATACATCCCACCAGCTGAAAGTTCTAGGAGTTGATCAGTTCCAAAAAATTCATAACAATATACGATTTTGGTTTTGTCATTTTTCTACATGATTGTAAGCTAATAAATGTAACGAGTAATCAGTTACAGATTTTATTCCGGATAAACGTTGCAGTGAAGCTTTTCGCGAGGGCTTTGACAAACATTGCTTGTCAGCGTACTCCACGGCGTAAACTACACCATTCACAATGGAATTTGTCAATTAGACTAGTCTAAATTGGTTAGAAATAAAGGAATCCCAAAGGATATTGTTAGACACACTATGCCCAACGTGACACTGACTGATGGTTGTCAAAATTATGCTCATGCCATGTGCGGTAGCATTCTAGAAGACTTATGAAATGCTTTTCTCCAAGGTTATCAGTTGGATTTGCATATATTGGTAGCTTGTATCTTTCAGCCAACCGTCATAAAATAGTGGTTTAAAATGAATGCAGACGGACTTATATAGACAAGTCGGTTGATCACGTTCGGCTTTCTGATCTAAATGAACTGAAAATTTTGGTTTAATTCTCTTTGGAAGTCGTGAGATTTGCCGTTCTATTTACTCCACTGCTTGTGGCCTACAGTTGAAGGATAGAGCCGTACAGATGGAAAACGTGGAGTGGGCTCAGATGACATTATTCCTTACTTCTGGTGAAAAGAGATTAACGATTGGTTTTGAACACGTGATAATACTATATCAGGTGACAAACTGTCTTCAACCGATAAAAGAACAATTTGCGAGCAACTAGAAACTGTTACTTGGTCAGTTCTTCTTTCAACACTAAAGTGTTTGGAAAAATAAAAATCTAAAGTGTGTAGTTGCTGGGTACATAAAAGTGGTACAAATGCCGCTGGATGAAACTGTCTCGGCCATAAAACCCGTATTCACAGCCTAATAGGTCTCGGCTACTCACTGCTTGTAGCACGACTTTGAGACGAATTTAATTAAACGATAATAAAGTACCAGTCGAGCGTGCACGCTATCCTCATCACACTGTAAAATTACGAAAAATTCCATAGAGTGCGCGTGGAAACTGTAACATAACAATGCTCATGACTGACAGTAGTTCACGCATAATTCACCCAACCGACTGTGTCTGGTCAGTCTGATTGGTCATCTAGTCAGATTTTATCGCTATCTGCGTGCACAAAGTAGACACTTCGTTGAAAATAATCTTTGCACTCGTATTTTTGTCACTTAGGCTTTTTAGGACATTTCAAGGCAACCGGCTATTTGCCAAGCCATCGAAAGGGAGAGCAACTGGAAAGAAGGACTCCTGAACCTAAGGACCTTGACGAGTGGCGCTTTAAAACGAGATTGCTCTCCCCTTTCCGATTTCTTTCTAATTCTGTGCGGATTTAAGCGGTCATTTTTGCTTTATTGTTTTGATCGTTTGAACTGTTTTCTCTCGATATCCGAATGGGTCTTCCAATAGACCGTGAAGATTACTTAGTAAGCCATGTTGGTCCATTGTTCTTCATCAGTGCCAAGACCATTGTAACAATGTGAATATGTGAATAAACCTGTGCGGCTAAGATGTGACTAAGGTTCTGACAAAAGCACTCCAGCCTGGCATTTTGTAGCGTAGGGTGATTATTAAACTAGTTTACCCGCCATCTGTAAGGTCAGTCGCGGGGTGGGAGAAAAGGAAATGATTATCTTTTCTCAGTGAATTGTTCCGGACACTTGTAGGTACTGCCAAACAAGTGTGCCAGTATTCTGCAACAGAACTTAGGCTTCACTGATTGCCACCTTTTTGGCAGTCCTTATGCAAGGCGAATTTAAGCGACACGTTCTTCGAGGCATTATGACCTGTGTTCCATGGCAATTCTCTCCTAACATTGACTAAGCATACGAAAAAGTATGTGTGGATTTTTACAAGACCATGGTTATCAAGTTCAAGGGCGGCTGCTATGCTGTTCAAAGAATTGGAGATTCTGTAAAATCTGATTCGTATAAAACTTGTTGGGGAATGTGTATTATTTAATTTTAAGTTGTAGAGAAATTGAAAGCTGTCTGGCTTCCAGTTACTAAATATGTCGTCTGTCATCTCTAAACGTGAACAAGCCACGCAAGGTTTTCCGTACAGGAGAGTCTCTGGAGAGCTCTTAGGACACTCCACTGAATTAAGCAGCGACGTTGATCGAGAGGTTGATATCTTGAACGTGGTTCTCAAGAATTATGAATTCAAATCTTTACTACATTGGTCAGAGACCAGAAAAGCTTCCCGATAATAATCTTTACTTTCAAAACTAGCAAAACTCGGGTAACCAGCAAACTGCCACAAAGAAGAGTTGTATTCTTAAACTGTTTGCTTCGTAAGGTGGACTGAATTTTCGACGTAGCGCAATTTGGTGTTTTGATGCTAATTTTTATGCGCACTTTTGGTTCGCATTTTCACGTTTGTGAAAACCTTTCCACGAGTTCGGATAGTCCCTTGTGATTTTCAATCGACCGACTGCCACGATGTTTTTTAAGATGAGTACAATCGATGCATCCAATAATGCGCATCAATGTTCAGCATTGATTTGACGACAGTTTACCTCAAATCCGTCCACAGCAGATCTCGAACAGCCATTCTGATGATATCGTACTGTTAGCGTATGCCACCGACTACTGTTCAAGAATGTTTCTATATCGTCTTTAGTGAAAATCGTGGGTAAACAGTAAAATGTTCCGTGAACGCACCATGTATGACTCCAACCTGGGCTTATCTAGTGTACGCATCGTGTATCAGCGCTGTATTTTAAAATGGAGCAACGAAGTTGTAAACACCTGTCTAGCTGTGCTGCGGACTGATGAATGCACTAGA
The DNA here is from genome assembly GCA_008360955.1 of Fasciolopsis buskii. NCBI lineage: Eukaryota > Metazoa > Platyhelminthes > Trematoda > Plagiorchiida > Fasciolidae > Fasciolopsis > Fasciolopsis buskii. The sequence goes on along the minus strand of LUCM01002134.1, from coordinate 96,999 downwards.
GATATCCATTGAGGGGAGCTAAAATTACAAACGGACAACTTTAAGTACGTTTTTGGCTATAGGATCATTTAGACAAATTCCGCGGAGGGCTGATCGCCGAGCTGGGTTTGTAGGTCGTCTTCACACCACCAGAGATGATTTGGCCGGTGCGTACAGACTACATCATAATGAGTCATGAAATGCAAGCGTTCTGAAACCCATGGTAAATGACAATGACCTCAGGAAAAAATTGAATATGATGTATTATCACGTGCCAGACCATTCATGTAGAATGGTCGAAATAGTTAATCTTGACAAGGTTCCAACGCTCGGATGAGTGTGGCTACGACGCTTCAAAGCTAGCAACGCTCTACTGGATGAACTGCCGGATTCGCACCAAAGAGTTTGAACCATCTTCTAAAAAGTCGTAGATTTAGGCTGGTTAGATTGTACTGACAGGATGGAAATGCCAAAGTGAACAGTGTAACTCATATGCTTACAACCGTGTCCACGTGAATCGGTGGGGACTGACATGAAAGCTTGTCACATTCTACCCTTCGGTTTTTAGCAGTCGAAAGTACTCGTAAACTGCATTCGTGGTTGTTGTTGCTGAAATTTAACCAAATCACTTCTTACATTATTCCGGAATTATGTCAAAACCTATTCGGATCTGTATGATGAAGCACCGAAAAAATGATAAAAATATATTCCCTTTTTCATAGGATCTTGCAAGCGTTCGTTTACTGTTAAATTGTTGGGTTATGCGTAGACAGTCAGCACAAAAGTGTCCGTGTGGGATAGACCTCACTTCAAACCAATGGAAACCAGATCACAATACGTTGTCCGGATGTTGCGTCTAAGTATTTCCGGCACTGTTTCGAATTATTTTAATGTAAGTGCAAAATAACGTGGGAAGCGGTGCTTTTGGATAACGCTGCATCATGGTGAAATTTCTTTGGATTAGATAATTAGTGCAGTTCAGTTTAGCTAATGGCAGAATCTCGTCCAATCATTTGCATGAATCGGGAGGTACAGTACTACACGAGATACTCGTGCAATGCCCAAACATGGGGTCGATTCGCAGCGGGTGAGTGACATTAGCCGTTCAAGTTTTGTTTATCCGGAGCGATTAGGTCACAGGTAAAAGCGACATTATTATCAGGAATAACAACATCTGACCGATAAGCATTCAAGTGGTCGTGATAGTTTTATTCGAGCTATCCGAAGTCAGCGTATTAACAAATGAAAAGTGTCGTTTTGCTTATGCATGCATTCATTGTGATAGTCTTCACGGGAATTACGAGGTTCTGACCTAATCAATAACAGTAATAACAAGTTCACCGAAAAACTTATCAGCGAAATTATATCATCAACTGTTTTCAAAATCTTGTCCTCAAGGTGACCGGCTGGACAAGAGTGGCCAATTTGTGAGTATGAAGTCTGTCTAAGTTTCGGAAGGATCAAATGTAACACACTGTTAACTTACAATGTACGGGCCACGATTCGGGTCAGTGCGCCGCCTTCCAAATATTCCATCACAACCCACAATTCGTCCTTGATCAAATGACTGGCAAACATTTCCACAATATTCGGATGAGGATAAGAACGCATGATCATGACCTGGACAGGCAATAGAGAAATAATTTAGGAAAACTGATGCGAATCTTTGTGCTAAATGACGAGTATCTGTAGAATGAGCAGAATTATTTTCAAACACCTTCATAGGCGATTTTACTTTTAACTTAAATTGGCAACTTCTGCAAGGTCTAAATTCATTTAACTGACTAGAAATACACCATAGAAAAAATTAGGGCTGAATTAGATCTCGGATAAATTTTTGGTGGAAAGCAGATGCCACTACTTATTAAGCTCCGAAAGCCGAGATCTAACTGGAGTCATTCCGCTTACCAGGTGCATGTAGCTACCACCGAGCTGTTGTGGACAAGAATCTCTAACATAATTGGATATCTAACTGTTTAATGACAACATCCAATTAGTACAATCGTCAAATTGGCTTTGGCCTTACTATCCAATGGAATGGAACATGATAATTAAACGAGGTTCAGAAGACACGCTGGAATACGTTGTGCCCCCTCAAAATACTTGAGAAAAACAATGGATGCCATGCATTCATACAAAATGTATGAGACTGCAAAACTTAAGTTTCAAACAACACTATGTATATAATCTAGTGGTGAAAGAGTAACTGCTATGCGAAGTCTGCACCAAAATCTTTGGATGAAAATAGAAGTCCAGGAATACAATATTGGTGCTGCTGAGTCCATACACTTTCAAAAGACCCGAGTGAACGAGAACCAACCACAACGAAAGATTTCGGCAAAATTCGTTTTCTTTTTATCCTCAGGGAAAGAGGAGAACTGTCTGGTAAGTTTGTCAATTCAGCCTAGTAAGGGGGCAGTCAAATACTTTAAATAAATTGTAACTGTCATCAAAAAGCAAAGACAAATTTAGTTCATAGTGTGAACACCTTCGATGACTTTCAGTTTGGTAATTTATTAAACACTGTCGGTTCTGCCGAATGTAAAACATTTTTTGGAGAAGGAAGTGAGCTGCTTATTAGTCTCCTACTTGTCCATTACCGGTCTGGTGATGTGCGAAGTACGCACTCAATCATTCTAATCCGTATCTCATCGGTTACATGTCAAAATACTTTCACTGCACCGAACAGTCAAGATGGATATCCAGGTTCTTGGTGTTTTCGGTTTATGTTGCAAGTCTCAAGCGTTGTTCGGTATTTTCAAGTGACAAGTTTCATGTTGACGCTACCGATTTAACCACTTTGATATCAGTTAACTTCGTTCTGATTCGATTTTGGAAGTTTCATATGCATGTACACACATTCAGGCTTTTCTTCCCTTGTTTGTCTTTTATTTTCGGTACCCGTTATCATCCAGTTGACATTTTGTTGGTAAGGTTACCAAATTGTCACGTGCCGGTTCATGTTGTCGTGAGATTACAGAAACAAAGTCAAGTAAAAAGGGATTTGGTTCGTCTGTGAACTTGAAGTTAGAACTCGTTGGTTTTGTCATTTCAATCTTTCTGCGTTTGATGACGAGATTCTTTGTATTTGGAAATTATTCCATCAAAACTTCTGCATCACCGAGACTCAGTTTGTTTGCCCCTAGGAAACACAAAAATAGGACAAAGACGATTCGTTGAAAACTCATTGGGGACCCGAGAAAACAACGTTCTGGTTGAGCGGTAGCCATAAGAAGGCTTTGTTTACTGACAATGGTGAGCATTAGTATTTATCTTTTAATGAGTGAAATTTTGGAAGCCGACTGATGCTGTCCTACTCTCAGTAACTTTGATCCAGGCAACAAGATAGCGCGATGACATCGGCAGAAGGATATCCAAACTAGAAGACTTGACTGGTTCTGTTATAAATAAGGCATTGATGTCGCTACTTATACCACCGACTGATGGTGCAAGTCAAGAGCAGGACTGCGTATTCAAGCCACTTCAAAGATAACACTGCGTCTATGAAATAGAATATATTAGCTATTAGAACCCTTTCATTCTCGCAACTGTTTGAGTTTCACTGCCATGCATTGAAGATCGAAATGAACATTTTATTGACTTGTCTTCCACCACTTTGATAGGGACTAGGCTTTGCTTAGAGTAACTTCAATATCCTTGGGATGGGTACGTAAAACACCCCTGGGCCATCCCAAGATTTCCAGGTTTTCAGCAAGAACATAGTTTTAGTTGGAATTACTCTTTTTAACCACCCTTTTGTCTGCTGCCAAGCAAAATCCTTACATGAAAGCATTCAGTCATGCGAACGCCAAGTGTTTTCTTGGTGTGCGCGGTAAAACTGATCAAAATCTTTTCATCTATCCGCTGTCATAGACACTGAAAAAGGAATTGCCAGCCGTGAACCCGCAAGTAGATGGGGGAAATGATAATTGAGTCTAACTGCAATATGTTCATACACCCGGGTTCATCTGGTTTTGTGATCGAAGAGCAAGGTGTGTGAATCTCCGCAAATATATGTTTTATTAACAAGATATACGCTGCACTCAGCCTGACAAATCACCCAATCCCCAGTGATCGTAGAACTTATACAGTAAGTCCTGCCGCAACATTCAACATTTACGGTAAACCGTCGTTAGTAATATTGCCGAATTTAGCGCATTCCCTTAAGGTGTTTTAAAATGGACGATTTTCCAATCTCTATCTATCTGAGCAGTTTGGTTCCGCCCAGGCCAGATGATAGATGCTTGTTTATCCGCCACTCTGTCATTCCGCAATCCGATCGATTAGGCGTGCCCGTTCTGCTCAAAACTCGTGAACGGTGTTCAAATGAGCGGGCGACTAATTTGTCTTGTCTTTCGTTCGGTTTTCTGATATATAATTTAATGTGATGTAATTAATTCTACATAAGGACTTATGTTCTGAATTATGTGGCTAATTCCATTTGGTTATAATCGTATCACTTATCTGTCTTATTATCGAGTCACATGATCATTTCTTGTTCGGGTAAAGCAAAAATGACCTAGTCGCTTTTATTGTTGTTTTACAAAGGATAACCCTATGGTATCTGACGTGTGGCAAACAGGCATTTGCAAATTACTCGTTTTCTATTAGTCATTCACGAGAAATTCAACTGATCACTTGTGGCAATTAGGAAGCCGATCCGAACCAAACTAATTTGAGAGTGTATCAACAAGGTGCTTCACTGCATGCTGTATTTTGTGAAGTTTTTAAGGTTAATCAGAAAGCTACTGGCAACCGGAGCTGACAGCAGCCTTTTGTTAATTTATTAAAAATTACGAACATTACTGGGAAAATAGGTTGAAAGTTTGCGATTTTTAAATTGTTGGCAACTTTGAATATAGTCACGGATTTTGAAACTGATCTTCAAAATGTCATCTATTCCTTCGCTGCTAGGAAATACTGTTTAAAACGCATAGCATGAAGAAGCTATAGGCCCAAAGATAAAGGTGGAGTAGTCTTTGTAAAGAAGTGAAAAAATCCCTGATTTGCTGTCTACGCTATCGATCTACTTTACCAAAAGAGAAAAGATAATTTGGTTAAAATGTTTTGTAATTTGGCATTTCGTCACTCATTCTCCTCACCCTAGGATGTAGACTGTCATAGCGCAGTCGCTGGGAATTTACCGTTAGCGCGTTAATCGATTAACTGAACAAACAATGATGATCGAACAAATTTTAAGGGTTCAAATTCCCTAATATGCGAGTCTTTTTGCACATCAGCTGGTGTAACCTTTCAGATGGACTGATTTCATCTCTGCGTGAATGTATCCAGTGGTCGGATACTAATGTCAGATGACGGGCACAGAGAGAATTTACCTGTTCCATACAGCCACTATAAGATTTCTCGAGTACGGCCTATTATTGAATTCATGATGATTTGTCAACAAGGAAATATACTGCAGTTTATGACTGGTCTGTCGTCGCAAAATGTTTGCAGAATTGTATCTAAGTAAAAGTTGTAGCAAGCTCAGGACCTGCTATACAATTTCACCTAGGAAAAGTCTGCAAGTGTGCACCAACTGTTTTGGGGACAGTATTCAAGGACCCTTCGATGGTCACCGGTCTGCAGTGATAGAATCACTAACTAATTTGGTAGTAGACGGCAACGCGTTACCTCCTGGCTTGTTATCACACCTGGACTAATGAGATCGCTTTACAGTTCAATGTCTGTCCATACGACAAAGCCACGTCTGCCGATTACCTCTCCTTACAGTAGAGTTAACCCCAACGGTAATGGGAAAATCCCATTCCACTGAACTCATGTCAAGCATGTCATAATAATATAATCTTATTAATTCAGTGAGCTTAAGCATTAAGTAAATATATCTCCGCCATTTAACGTAAACTTAGTAACCATTGATGCTGTTATGAGACACCTGGGTCAATCACAGACTCAGTCACTTAATTACCGCAAGAATTATAGGACCTTTTTAAGCTGTGCCATCTCGTAGACCAGTCGTATCGAAATTACGAAAAAAACGTAATACATCAATCCCGGAGATTCGTCGAAGAGAATTTCTAGTCGGCACTGGGCATGAAACCGTCGACATAGCTTGTCAATCGCTGTTGAACCAAGCTCTTCCTGGAGCGCAAGTGCATCGATGAAACCAAAACCAAACTTTATCCTCTCAGACATCTTCATTAGTTATTTGTCACCAAAAGATTTCTAAAATGTTTTTACCAGTTGATAGCATTTGTCGATTACATCAGTAGTCGATCTTCCACTTAGGTGAATAAATCAATGTTTGACTTGACCTCACTTCAATTCATTTGCACTGTAGCATCAATGCACAAACATTGACAGAAATCAACCATTTGCGTGAATGACCTAGTCAGATATTACGATCTAACAGTCCACGTTTTCTGTCTCCTTCAGCATCGGAGAAATATAGATCCAAAGTCATCTTACTCAGTGCATGAAACCGTCATTCATATTTTACTGTTCCCGGTTCCTTTAGATAATTTCGATTGGTTGAAGGCTATGAGTTACTGGGTTGACCCTAAGCAACTTTGATAATTCCAAAAGGCACACCAACCAAAGTTCAAATATACTTCAACCATTAGGCTTGAAATGAAAGGTGAAACATCTGATATGATCTTTTGGGAAAGTGCTAAAATTGAATGCACATGGGGTTCAACGAACCAATTCACACTGCCACAAAATATTAGGCAATCCCATGGATGTGGGTGTAAATCAAAGTAATTGTTGTTGAAGTGAAGTTACAATGTGCATGTTACGGTCAGCCAAAAAGACTGACTAGGTGAAAGGGATAGCTACGTAACGCTATTCTGTCCTAAGCTGAATGATACGGAATGATGCAGCTGTGTACGCAGCCTAGGACGAACATTGATGCCAAAGACAAGCTCTGGGGAAGTGTGACGGTTCTTCATTTAAGTGAACATGTTTCACCCAGTTGAGTGCAATCTTTTTGAAGACTGCTTGATAGATAATTGGCTAACTAAGACTGCTGCAACTCTCACTGCGAAGTCAGAAATGTTTGTGCGTTTTCTTGTTCTTGCTGTCAGCAGATTAGTCAGAAAAACAATTTTAAACATCATTTCGGCTCTCAACTCTTAACAGGCCTTCCGGAATCAAGAACTCAACAAACCAGAATGGTGACAACTTGTGAATCTAAACGAAGAAAACTGTTACGAAGTGGACTATGCGATCTGTTCCACAATCGTTAGAGGCGGTTTGCCAAGTTGGGCGAAAATCACATTTTCAGCATTTCCCTTAAAAGCCGCAGAAAGGTGATACATGAAACCCGCTAACCACTATAGAGCACGGTCTTTGGTTTCATAGATACACTGAGAAGCAGCACCGTAAGTATCCTAATTTATATCGGTGCCCGCCTAAAGTTTCTGAACAGATCACACAAGAAGTTGGTAAAACTTCTTATGCTGAAAGACAACTTGGTAAATTTTAACAAATTTGATCGTAAGACCTGTTTCAATATTGACGACTGACCATGTTTTGGTTTACCAGACTAATTTGAAAGAAAATTTCGACCCAGGAAATATTACCAGCAGATTTCCAATCAGCGCAGACTTAGAATTTTGAGCTACTTCAAAGAGTCGGACGTAAGGTGATAGATGACTCCTCGCTGGGGTCAACCTGTCAACAGTGTGAATTCTGCGCCTACGTGTCACGTGCTAGGATTCTCTAACCGTTGACCGAGCGTATCCGGTTAGTAGCGTCCAATTCGACATTCAGTTTAACCGCCGGGATCTGAAATCCCTGTAATAGTTCACATCATACCAAAGGAAATAAACCTAAAGTAAATTGACTTCACTATTATTTTCAAATCATATATAATATCCTCACTGCTTTTCGAATAAACACGGCGGCCTAATGATTTGAGAAAGATGGGTTATTCAGAAGTAGTCCAAAAATTTAGCTGTTCATTAGAATCCTTGCAAAATATCTTGTACTTGCTATTTCGGACCAGATACTGTGAAAAGAAATGTAGTACTTTTTTCTTCTCTGCAAATGGTCAGAAAGCGACACTTTCCAGTGTGCCTTTTACCCACCCTACTAAAAAACTGTGCATGCAGACAGCGAAGAATATTTCATACGCAGCAGAACGAATTCTGTGCTGTTTGTCTGTTTAGATTGTGTGACTGTTTTCGTATTCAGTATGGATGATGATTGCGGATTTACAATTTTGAAGTTACTATTGACGTGTGAGAATTCTAGGTCAAGTAAGATGTTCAGGATGCGCGGTTACATGCCAAATGGTTAGCTTTGAAAGGTTAGAAAACCTTATGGTGTATAACAAATCTATCAAGTCCCATTCTGTGTTCTTTGTCAAACTAATTGGAAGTGCGCGTAAGGCCTTGTGGCTAGTTGTAAGTTAAGTATATTAATTGCAGCATTCCCACAACACCTGGATCGTTGTTTCAGCCAGATAACGAAACTTTTCTCGTGCTCAAATGTTGACACTCGGAGTTAATCAAACTATCAATACTGAGATTTGGTGAACGGAGACAATTTTGTTTCTTCCAAGGATAGCTGCACATATCAGTGTTCTTTTTCCTTGTCCATACGAGCTGAACTATGCATATTTGACATAAATTTCCCTTTGAAAGAAGCAGGAGCAACCAAGTCGCTCATTGGGTATTTCCTAAACCATAAAACGAAAGATGGCTACTCTCGTCACTGGCAAAGTCGAATAGAAATCACTCCGTTGTAAATTTACATGAGGTCACTTCGAATGTGATGAGCTAGTGTACAGCTATTTTATCCATCCTACTTATTGGTTCGACCCACCGATTATCGTATACGGATAAGGTAACGTACGGCACATTGATGTGTTTGTGGTGGAAATGGTAACGAATAAAATGAATTGAATTGAAGTAAAACCATTTTTGTCTGTCGAGTGACAATCGTCGAGACGTTTCGCTTTGGTTAATGGACGACTGAAAGTAAAAGCTTATATGAAGATTGGGAAGACATAAAGGGAAGACAAATGGTGACACTCTAATACGTGGTGTTCGTGTTGGTTGCTAGCATGATGGTGCAAATGCAGAGACGGACATGCGAAAAGAGTAGATCAATGATTTTACGGGTTTCGACAGCTAGTGGTAAGTTCCTGTACTACGGAGAAAAACTCACGATAGTGAAATGATGACTGCCTAGACTCTGGCCATCTTTTGCTTGAAGTTAAGTGATGGATCTTGGTGGAACACTTATTCTCTAGCAGCTGATCGATGTTGGACGAAGTCCGTCACTCGGGCCGATTGTCGTTGGTTTTTGATTGTATGGTCGTTTGTCCGTACTAGAGAAGTTGTGATATAGTATGCTGGAGACGAAGTAGTGCAGTAAGTAATCAGCTGCAGAAAAGCGTGTGTATTTTGATGCTGACAATTTCTGGCAAAATCAAGAAAGCGGTAAAACCCACTCCCGTTACAAGTATTGACACGGATAGCAGAGCTTCGGTGACAACAATAACAAGAACTGCTACTTCAGCTAATTCAGGCATAACACATTTACCGAATGCACTATGATCAAGGGTATATACTTGCACAGCATTACTCCGTACGACCAGGCTTGTTGATCATAATTATGCCACACCAAACTGCAGTCCCGATGCTATCATAAATCAAGTTTGGTAACTAAAGGTTTTTCGGTTTTGCTGTCATACGGTCTTGGGCGTTCGGTATTGCACCAAAAAAGACGAACACGATTTGCAAACATCCCTGATTGATCAATAATCATCCATTTTGTTCTTTATCGTTTTGTTTGTGTTCGTTGACTAAGTGGTAAATGGTTAACCGATTAATTTGTAGAGATACGAATTGTTGTTACAAAAAAATCTTGCTTTATCTCTTGCACAAATTCCAATCACGGTGTATATTTGTTAATTACATTGAAGGCAAAGGTGTTGAGTAATTAACCGATCCATAACTGTTTCGCATTACCAACTCACCTACACAGAATGCGGATTTTTGGTGCTTTTACGGGAGGTAAAAAATCAAATACACGCACATGAAATCCGATTTTTCTCATGCCTATACGCACATGAGTACACCAAAAACAAACAATCACAATGGTTGCTGCACCCTTAAACTGCATTCATGATCACTGTTTTTCCATATTATTTAATGGCTGATTGCTAGATTATTAGGATATTCAAAATTTTTTGCTTTGATTTTGGAAGGCTGAATTTAGAGATGACAGGCCGATCTGATTCACCGAATTCACATCTATTCAATTTATCATTTGGTTCATACAACACATAAAAGTCCAAATAACAAGTTCTAATTTTGTTCGAATTAGTGCCCTCTTTCGTTGTAAATTTGTTGAACAAATTGGTGGTTGTCATTAGAGTTGAAAACTACATTCCTCTCGGGTGGTGACAGTGCTTAGAAATTGTACAATCACTGGTTTTAAGCCATCGATTTATCATCAAACTGTTCTCCTTACTGAGACCAATCAGCCCCCTCTTCTAGCCACGGGCTAACTGAGAATACTGAGCAAAGAAAAAGTTCGGGACAAGTGCCCAGAGCAAACCAACCGAGCGATCTCTCCACTGAGAATAAAAAAAGTCGTCCGGCAAGTCTGGTGATCCAAATCATAATTTACGGACCTGAGGACGGCAAAAATGCGTACACTAATGGGTTCAAAAGTGATGATATCCCTGATCGTATATTGCGAAAAACCACTAATTTCATTCCACACTGGGTGCTTCGCAAGCTAAATGAAGGCATACGTATGTGTATCAATAACCAGATCGGAATGTTCTTATATTTGGTTTTTAACCAGTCACTTTAAATCCGGTTTTGGTCTACACCGAAATGCCTCGGGTGATGGTTCAAAGCAGCACTATCGAGGTTTGGCTCACAAAATACCTGTTCCCGGTTTGACGGACCGGAACACTACGGTTTCGTTTTCATCGGAATTCATTGTTTCAACTGGAGCGTAGCCGCTTACTTTCCGTGTTGTCATGTCAGACTAACAATCAAGATCGGCCGTGCGGGTGACTTTGCACAAAATGACAATAATAATGCAAAAGTTTTACCGGCATGCCGTGATCAATTGACGACTATTCGGCAAACTAGGCAATTTTCATATGATTTCGCTAGCTGTAACAACACACGGATTATTATTGGCAGTTATGGTTCAACCCCAAATTGATTGGAGTTGAAGGAGAACCGCTAACGATGACTAACCAAACCGAAACAGATGTAGGAAGCTCTGCTGAAATCACTAGACGAGTAAAGCATCCACAAAGCAGAATAAATTAATCCGTACAATTCGAAATGACATTGATTTGGCCACACAATTTCTTTTAGGATGCATGCTTTAGATTTCAGTTATTCCCGATATCTTGAATAATAATTTTTGGCTGACAAATCCCATGTTCGTGAGCACATGAAATCTTATGAACGGTCCAACCCAGGACACGTAGTTCCTAAAGCTCGCTGCTCTCTTTTTAATCCGCCTCGTGCACGGGAAATTGGGTCACGGACTGAATCCACTGGATGCTGAGCGCATATCACTTTTGTCGATTTTGGTAATGCATTTGACAATCTTGTTCACGGTAGGCAGCTGCAGAAATTGTCCAAGTTGAGTATAACTTATTCGCCTACAAAATGGATTGCACCTATCTTGGTGGGGAAAGAATAATCTCACTGGAAGACTTATACGCACTGTCAACTTAGTTGGTTGTCTCCATTGTTATTCCCCAACAGCCTGTGCTTAGGTCCACTGCATTTTCTCGTATACATTATTGACCTACCGGGAGGGTTTGATTCTACTTTCGTACATAATACGAACCACTTAACGTTGCATTAAACAATGTGATCAGTCGATGAATTCCACATTTAGCTTGAGGGAATCTATGCATGAACATGATGGTCTAATCTTTGTAATAGCTCGATTAGCCCGGAATTGAGTTTGTTTATCAGGACTGGTATGTTGTGTGAAGTACGAGTTACTGCATATGGAATAGTTTAGGACCGACCACTCAATGTGAACCTGGCTTCAGTGTATGAACTGCCTTCTCGACGAAGACCAGGGAACATGCGAACAGTGAATGTGCATTACCGTAGAGTAGTTTACGTGCAATTCATTGTTGTCTCGCAAAGACCATGCATATTGAGTTTAGACTATAGCATGCAGTACACGTTTTGTCACACCCGCATTCTGTTTGGCCCGCAACTTACGATTGCGCTGTAGCACAATTAGGGAAGCTGGGGAGAGTTCAGTGAACGGCCACCTTACAAGTAAATGAGTTTCGAGGCATTGTCTGTGCAGAGAGATTTCATGCTATTGGTGAACACATACGACGTTATGAGATATCTCTATTAGGAATGCCATTCGTGGAGTGCCATTACGCAATTGTGGGCTCATTCCCCTCTAGGGGATTTAATACAACACGCAACCAATGATTTACCCGTGTGAAACATCCTCCGGTAGGATTATTATTAGTGTACCCATTGCCTTAGAAGTGTCTGGAATATCTAACCAACCGGTATCTTCGAACAACAAAAAGAGTGTGTTCAAAAGAAAATCTGATACCGTATCACATCAGAAATGGCAACGTGCCCTGTCGGAAGATTTTGTGAACGAGGTGAGTGACGACAGGGTTTGCATGGGTGTTCACTCTCCCCGTTTCCCCCAAGAACGATTAGCATTACATCTGCAAGTAAAACAGTTTCTACAAACATAAAAGAAGAAAACTGTGGTCTAAAAGGAATTACCCAAAACTAAATCAAATTAATACCGTCCAACCGGTTGTCATAATTAGTTGGTCCTCGTATCGGATGGTTAGAAACAAATCCAATTATGGAAACTCGTTGGGAGCTGTTGTACAAATAATATACGCCTGTGGTTGGTCTTATCGGTAAAACATGACATCGTCAAAATGAAGATAGGCTAGTGAAAATATCTTGTGATAACGAGACACTGTGCTAACTGGCGTATGCTTCAGAAAGAAATACACATATGCAAAGCGTACATTTCATTGGTTCTACTCCGATTTTGGGTTGAACCGATGTGCACTGGATTGGCCTAGTTCAGCCAATTCGGCAAGGGGCCGATTTTCATCAATTTCAATTTGCCACGACACTATGCGACTAACTGTTCCAGTATTTCAGTTTAAGGGAGGAGGGAATGAGGAACAGCCGATGTGACCAATGGGATTGGTATAGAGCAAGAGATAATCCGGAACCCGGTCGATTGCTAACGTGAACACTGGTGAATGACAATGAAAGAGCTCAAAATTGCAGCCGTTGGAAGATGAGTTGTTAATTTGGGGCGTGTTTTTCTGAATATTTCTGTAAGTGTGCATAATTTGATAATTCGGTAATTCATGCAATCGAATCAGGAATACTTAAGGAGTCTAAGCGAAACATTTAATTCGGTCATTCTGTCTAAGAGGTTCGTCCAACTCGTCTTTGGTTGCCAGAAATACAGTACAAAACCCGGAGCTATCCTACGCAGAAGAGGTCTAATAAAGCAGTTTCGAGCCCAACCAACTTGTTGTCGGCTGTGTGTAAATACACCCTGACAGGATCAGGCTAAAATAAGACGATTTGTGATCAAAAGTTATCGTTTAATAAAAAAGCTCTAATCGGTCGGAAAATCTCCGAAACTAATTGCTTTATCATGGACATTATCTGTTCCCTCAAAAGAATAAGTTGGAGATAGAAAGGAATTTACTCCCGCGCTATGTTCGAAATTCTTTTTTGAATGCACAAGGCATAGAGCATGAAGAATAAATTAGAAGTATTAAAAGCTTGGACAAGAGCATTTTTACCTTCACTCATTTTCATTGCCGGTAAGGGAAATCAATTTATACAGTCTCTGGTTGTTCAGAATGATTTTCAAACAGGCTCTTAAGCCATTGTATTACGTTTCGTGCGAATAATCTTTCTGCGCAAACTTTCAGTGGTGGCTTTGACCGGCTGTGTTCAAGTGGATTAAACATCAATGGTTTGAATCCCATTTCCGTCAGTCATTTTGGCGGTAGACGGAAACTCGCTGTCGCCCGGCTCGTTACTACACATGGTCCATGGGGAACTTACGTGGTTCCATGCCAATCCAAGTTTCGACTTCATAGTTCCCGAGTTTCTTCCTCCCGTGTAGTTGGTCCTAGTGACTATGCCGCATGCCCCGTCCACTACACTCTTGCTTCAAGCATGTCGAAGAAAAAAGCGATTTAAAGAGCTTGGATATTTCGGATGCGTGGAAGTAGTTCATCGCCAAACGATTCGGGACCTACAAACTTTCCAGTTTGACAGTAAGAGTGAAATCATCTGCCCTAGACTAGCAACTGTTTGATGATGCTCCATGTTAAGTTAGTGTGTCGCGAGGATGGAGAACTGCATTGATTCTTCTAGTCTCTTCGAGAACAGTTTGCAATCCATAACAGCGTGACTTGAGATCCAATTAGCTCATGAGAATGCATATTTTCAAACAATACCTTTTCTGTTAGCTTTTCTGACTTTCCACTTTGGTTGTTGGAACTTATTTCCACCCTGGTCGCATACAGAACGAAAAGCGTCGTTATCGCGAACGGAACAATAATGAAGGATGCTGAATAACAGCATTTGATTCCATTGAGTCTAAAGTAAAGTGTTTATTTACCAAAGACAAGAGGTTTCGAAATGCTACAGTAGTGAAAACATCGGCTGAGTAGCAGAATTGGAGAGAGCATTCATAGGATGACAGTGGAACACAAAATTGACGGAAGGTGGGTTCCTCATCCTGCATCAGTTGTTTTAATTACTCACGTTTCTCCTTTTCTTTTGCAAAGATGTAATTCTCAGAGTAGTAAGAACCTGCGTGACTCTTTCGTTAACAAAACCAAGATAACGCTTGTTCTTTAGGAACATACCCAGTTGTATATTATGTCTAACCAGAATATCAGTGTTGTCGCCCGATTGGGCTAAAAACAAAAATCTCTTTGTTTTTCTTATTTTGCCTGTATACTATTAACACGCGGCTTGATGTTTGCTAGGAATCGATTTCAGGTAAAACGCTCGTGAAAATCAAAGTACACCAAAACAATTAGCAATTTCCATGTACAACTAGGGAAGAGAATAATTTTTCGGACGACCAATTCCTCCTCCAAACAAAACTGAAAACCAAACTGTCACATCCGTGATTGCGGTTCCGTCGCGCAACTAACTTGGATACTTTAAAAAAAATCCGAACACATCCTGCCCAACGGAACTATATGCTTTGTGGCCTTTGCGTGTGCTCAAGAAAACAGATCAACTCCGAACTGCTCTACCGGGAAGCACATTTCATCACAGTGCAAAAAAGCGACAGCATTTCATCAAGTTTGGGTCACGTGGTTACCGTATGCTGATTTTTGTCCACCTAACAGACCGCCTTATATCAAAAGTGACGCTTGCACAGTGTGTTACCAAAACTGGATGCGAACGTATCTGGAGATGCAGGCACAAATACTGGCATTGTGCACTGGAGAATTCGATTCGAGATTCGCAGAATACTCGAGGGAAAAATAAGCTGCATTAAAAAACATTCAATTACCGGCATCATAACATCGCAGTTAACTGTAATCAGCCGATTTTATCTGAAGGTGGGATGTACTTCTGCAGCCTTATAGATCGAATAAAGGGCACTGTGCCGTCAACTCTCAGCGCTAAGCAGCAAGGTATCCGCATTGAAAGCTACCGTTTCCCCAGATATACACGTTTCTATTAGAAGAGTAAATATCCAAGGGGAACAGGGAGTGGACCTAAACAGCGGCAAATAATATAAGAATTCTACAGTAGCCAACCCACGCAACTGCATAAACGCACTCTTTATATCATCATGATTTGATAGAAAATGACAACACGATCACCACTGTTCACAATTCACTGCCATATTCTTCAGTGTCTCCAGTCAGCTAGTTGACGAGTCTTTTG
>LUCM01002134.1:44833-80351 GCA_008360955.1 Fasciolopsis buskii | reverse complement strand
ACCCAAACACGGAAGAATGCGAGATAATCTACTTTACCTAAGTTCGCTGTACATTTTCTCATTCCGGTTTGTCACGTCATTTGCTGACCTCCACGTGTTTTCTAAAAAAATTTTCCGTGTGGCAGGAAAGCAAAATAGGACACAGTATGGTAGACGAAGTGGTTAGCATTTACGTAACATGATGACCGGCTTGGCGTAGTCTCACTAAGTTTAACATTTCCTGAGCGTTAAGTATTTCTCAGAGTGGGGCAACTAGTACTAGCTTTCTTACCCCATATATCATTCGGTCACTCCATCCAATCTTAGGCATATTACGTGCACATCGGTGGTCGAAAAGCTCTAAACGAAGAAAATATCCGAAATGCCTACTGCCAGCGTCCGGCTCACCGTACAACAGGGACTGAACGCACTGCAGCGCAGTACACAACGGACCATTTCGAACTTTCAGGTCGAAGATATCAGGCCGAGGCCACAAAGTGCCCTCAATCAGCGTAAGCTGCCCGAGAGCCTTGGTTATCACGCAATACTTACTCACTCCACGGAGGAGCTCATAAAAACAACCAACAGACACAGAGTACAGGGTGAAACGGTCCACAACATTAGTTCCTCTCTGCTCAGCATCAAGTTCGGCGCTGCTGTCGTCCACTCTTGCAACAGCACTTTGCCTTTGAAGGTGGAAACCACATGCCAAAGCCTGAGCAACCGACGCCTCCAGTTTCCCTATCTAGTGCGCGTTGTGCATGGTCCGCGAATTCAAACAGGCATATGATATCAACTGCAAAATCTAGGTCACACAGCTTATCAAAACTCCCCACTTCGAATCCTAACGATTCTGTGAACCGACTGAAAGCAGCTCTCCATCACCTCGTCCATGACGATGGAGTTTTGAAAGCAAAGAATGGAGAGATGGGACACTTGACGTCGAACGCCACTAGTCGCCTTCGAACTGGACTTAATAGTTCGCCCTATACCGTCACGCGACCATAGGTATACGAGTACAATGCTCGCAGCAGGTTTACAAACTTCGCTGGCAAACCCTTCTGAGGGAGAGCACTGGAAGACGCTGTTCTATCGAACGAGGCGAACGCATGTTTCAAGGAGACAAGAGCTTTTGACAGGATTTCTCCACTTCAGGTTTGTGAAAAAAAAAGAACGACTCTCTCAAATCAACTTTTTTATAGGCTTCCGACACAGTCATTTTTCCAACTTGTGCACTAAAATCGCTTGCCACCACTACTGTTTCAGAGGCTTCGCTCTTTCGAACAAGGGTGACGAAGGCATCGCAAAACTCGTCTTCCTCCATATCAGTGCTGCAGTCTGTTGGAGCGTATGCCTAGATGAAAAACAAACACCGCGTTGACCCACAGCTTGAGCTGCTTCGTCTCCCGAAGTTTGCAGGAAATATCATGACAAAACACTAGTCGTAGTTCATTGAATTATTCTATTCGCATTCTGAATTCGTGTTCTACTCACGCAGCAGACATCAGTCGAAAGTGAGTCCACTGTCAGAGCTAAACATGCTTGCTGGTCAGCCTGCATTTAAGTGTGCACTTTGAAGAAACCGGGATTTAGAGGCTGTTTTGGCTTGGGGAACCGTGAGCTAGCAGACTGAAAGCCAGAACTGAGCGCGTAATTAGTGGGGATAGTATAGGTAGGCTGAGCGGATAAAAGGATCAGGTTGGAGACAGAAGAGACAGGTGGAGTTAAAGAGAGGAGCGAAGCAAACTTGCAGTCAAAGAAAGCTCGAAAATTTCTTGCAGGTTGGCACTTTCTTTTGTGGCTGTTTATTTACAGTCAATAGAGGAACACGGTTTGAATATCACCGGATCGATTTTTTCCCGAAATGTGTGCAGAGCAATATGCTTGCAAAAATACTAGACGAATCCTACTTAAATGAACAAACACAAATGGATGGGAAGTCGACTCAAGAGCCAGACGGTGAATGGACGGATGATCAAGCAGTCGGTTTTGCTTTGGTTGTCATGTCACCTGTACAAGTTTGATTTGCTACTAGATAGTGACTACAACCAGGAATTTTTTGGTCCAAATGAAATTAGAATTTGATGGTCTTCAGTAAAAGCAAAGCGATGTTGGTTTCGTTTGATGATTTGTCCAAACGGTTTCAGCGATGACAACTAATTTGCAAAAAAATCGCTTGGAAAACATGTAGTTTTTATTGCACCGAAGACCTTGCTTCAAGCATTTTAAAATTCACTGTCACGTTACATGTATCACGAAATCCCTCCAGGGAAGTATCTCATACCGGCTTTGTTCATGCGTGTTAAGTGTCAATCAAGTAATCCGGACCGAAATGCCTGACTGCACGTGACTCTAGTCGAACTTGGCAACTCACGAGATTCCTCCTTTCTCGCCTCTATCCGTCTATTTGATATTGGTGTAAATCGGGTCTACGAGAAGTACGACTTAAAACGAATTATATGACAGGCAGCGTATGACAACCACATTCAGTTAAATTACTTATCAAGCCCAAAAGAAGTAACTGAACTGAATTGCTCGTAACATTTACGAGGTTTTTCCATGAGTTTTGTAGGTGTAGAAAGGACCTAAATGAGACCAATATGCACACAAGTTGAACGATTCTGTGGGTTGTTTATTGTTAGCCATACATATACAAGAAAATTAGTTTTGCCGTCACAGTAATGAAACTCCACGAGTACGTTGGTAATTGTATGAAATTGGCAAATGGAACGCAAACTTATCAGTTTGGCACGAACTATTGATTTGTACGGGATTAAAATCGGTGAGTCGGGAATGTTAACCATTCGGTCCCTTTTACACAGATTTTATCAACACAATTAATGCCCTCAATTTTAGCTTATGAATTATTTTCAATCGATTTGGCTGAAATATGTCTGACTAAAACATGTGAAGCAAGAGCGAAATAGAAAACACGACTTTTTAACGTTTCAAATGGTTTCGAAAATCAGACAATGAGCTACAGACGCGTCAACCCATACAAAACAGAGGCTCACTTCACTCAGCGGTCGGGAAATTTCACAACGATCAAACAGAATGAAAAAATTGAGAAAAGGGTAGCAAACAAAAGGTTATATAAGTTGAACTCAGAAATCATGAAACATATTTGTGTGTGCGGATTTAACTTGCCTTTGTATGCTCAATGATTTCTATCTCTTTTATATCCGTAAAACTTTGGAAGGAACTAGGGTCCCTCAAAATTCATGTAAGTTCATTGTCGTTGGATTTTGTGAAGAGTAATTAATTTTTGGCTGAAACGGGTATTCTCTGTGACTTAGTCGGTCGCCTAATAAGGTTTCAGGGATAGTGCGATTTGGTCATTATTGTACGCCTTGAAGAGAATAAATCGAGAGTGATGAATTCGAAGGTCATGTTTACCTCATCTCGGTTGGGTATTGGAATTAGTTTGATTGCGGGTTTCGAAGCAAAACATCGAAACTGACTCAAGATAGGTTCGATTTTCAATGGAAACCTAGTTGATGCGCCAACATACCAGTCACTTTATCTGCCTCATCCGAAACAATTCGAAACTCCGAAATATCTTATCGATGTGAGTATATGAGATTGAAAATGAAGCCAGCTAAAGATAACGTAGTAGACTAACTTCGCGTTTTCGACGGTGCGGCAGTCATGGTCTGAAATCAACTTTTTATCGTTTTAATTGATTTTATTCGTCCAATGTAATTAAAACATTTTACAATATGAATTCAGTTGATTTACTTTTTCCAAATTCCTAGCCCGGCAGATCTCACTAGCAGATCAGATACGTAAAGATATACAAAAATTCAACATTTTTGCTACTGTGCAATACCCCGTTTGTAGTTACGTTTTTGTGTGAATGTCAAAGAGGACCACAATCAATCGGCCAAACACTAGCAAACAGTCTGTGCGAATATGATTAATGTCCATAAAAATTGGCTGTTAAATGCTCTGCTGCTAACATTTTGTCATTTATTACAACATTATGATACTAAAGTTGTGGGTAGGATTATTTTTGATGATAACTATCTTTGAATCATGAGGTGTGTACACGGATGGTCAGTCGATTTGCGAATGGCTTGCCTATTGAAAGCGACTGATTCATCGGTTAGACAATCGCAACTGTCGCCAAAACAAACGAATGTTAAAGTAGCGAATCCATTTGCACAGTACAAATACTATCCATGCCAATCTTGAATAGAGTGGGTGTCTAGTGACAAACCCACTGAGAAATCATCAATTATAGGGATAACGGAAAAAGTGAATGGGGAACTCATACGTGATGAGCTGCCATATCTCGTGCAACCCCGATATTTCCTTCTAGCTCCGTTCAGTTCGTAATTATATCACTCATAATTAGTTTGTTTGGGAAGCACCATTTAAGTCAAATTTAGAATTTAAAATTCTGAGTATGTACAGAAAGTGCACCTGAAATCCTCCAATGATCATTGAATTAAAACATTTTCTTTGCAAACCAACCTGTTTTTGCATTCGTTGTTTGCGGTAATAAGTCGTGTTAGAACCTTAAATTTATATCTGCACTGTAAATATGTTCATTGTAATCCATCGAAGGTATTCGTTCAATTTTTGCTTAATCAAGGAGAAGTGTGCTTTAATAATTCACAAGCAAACCAATTATGTACAAGCAATGTTATCATCAATCAACAAGCAGTGCTCTCAAAAAAACCACTTCGCTAAGGGGAATGCTAGGTGCATTATAAAATATGGCATAACTAGTAGGAAAAAAACCAGAAGCTCAAAGATACTTGCCGGAAAATAGCCATAATGGGCTACCTGCCATTTGATCCCATTCTTGCCATCCGGCTCGTTAAATACGCTTTTCACTGTGGTGATAATGGCAATGTTTGCTTGCAAAACTGGACAAACTTGACACCCCGATAAGTCTAAATAAATTTTCAACAAATCCTTATTGCCGGTGTCTTTTACTGTTTCCAAGGACTGGAAATGTCTCAAACACCTGCCGTGTTTTTCCGTCACTCGTATCACGGGAGAAACAGGGTAGCTGCTGGCGAGTGAGGACAACTCCACAAATGACTTAGGGGACCACTCACTCCTCTGATGTAAAGAACGACTACATGCGCCCGTGTAATTAATTCATGCGGCGTGATAAGTTCACCGTGAATTTTTACAGATTAGTACCGTGAATGGTGAAGGGAAGCAGTGTGTTTGGTCATTAAGTCTACTAGATACGGACGAAAGACACTGGGCTAAGATGTTCAAACTGTCACTTCACTAGAAGATGCAGAAAATGTAATGGAGTTCTTTTAGTTATAAATATCCTTTTTAATACCCCAGAACTAGCTTTGATTTGGGCAAGCACCATTGTGCGGTAATATGTACCCTTGATAGTCCATTCCAGCAAGTCTACATATTTAAAACTTATTGCTGTTGCCATTCTAGACCTTAATACACTACGTGTGACTTTATATATTCAGTCAGATCATGATAATTTCATGTAATGTGAAACGCGCTAAGTTTTCTGCAGCAGACATTTTCAAACTAACGAGGAAAGGTTACTTGGCGCATTGTCATGCACAGTGTTGGGTGCCTCATGAAGAATGTCTGGTGAAGGCTCACTAAAGGACAGTTTTTGATGTCGGAATCAGGAGAATTAACGACACTTCGTCACCGATGATTTGGAAAAGTGGAACGTATTTAGAACTGCTGATCACAGAATGGCCTTAGCGTGAGGAATCGGGCCATAAAATGAGGCAGTGGCAAGAATAACACTGAGGCAAATGTTGCGAACTATAATTAAACCCTCCCAATCGTAATCTGTCCCCGAAGAAACCCAATGGGATCTTTCAAGTTTTGCTGTTAACGTTCCAGGGAGGCCTGACTGCAATTCATGTGAGATATATCAAATATCTATTTTCTCGAGGAATAAGGTTATATATGTGGTGGATCAGGTGAGGACTGGAGCTCCAACGTCAGAAGCTCCGACTGAATTAGCGGTTCCAAAGAGAACAAATCGGAGTAACTTGGAGTGGGACATCTTCCGTTAAGTGGTCAAGGTTGGCTTAGTGACATTTGGTGCCGCCTTAAACGGGAGAGATCAATACTCCTTCCTTATATGATTTAATGTTGACTCTCCACTTAGCCATCCACTAACCCACAAAAAGAACAACCATGGCTACATTCCTCTCCCGCGTCATCCAGGTTGCCCTATGTACAGAAAAGAATGTCCTAGTTCCCAAAAGTGGTGTTTGCTTCATATGTTGGAGCACATTTCGGAACCCAAACCGGATGCATGACCGAAGGTCACACACGCAACCAGTCACTTGACAAGCTGTCCAGTCCATGATGCGAAATGTGTGACTAGTCGCTAGCGTTAACCCTTGCATTGCGACTGTTCATTACCTGTAGCAGGATCAAATACTGGTCAGTGGTTCTCACAAGCCCACTCAAAGCGGAAATCAATAGTGATCTGAATGGCTCCTGCCCTCGTGTCGGTAGTGCTCTTAATCTACGCTCTTTCAGTATTCATTGTTATTATCTATTTCGTCAGGACATGTACAAGGGCCTATGCTCACTTGTTGCCCGCTAATTGTGAGTAAATTAGAGCCGAGTTTAACGGGCAAATAAAGTTTGGTCTGCAATTATGCTGGACAATAGTTTCAAACAACTTGTTCAACGATCACATATAGGGGGAGAGGCAGAATAGGCGCGGGCGCGTCCAAGAGCAAACTACTTTCGAACCAAGAAGGTTTCCACAGAAAGGAAAGAACAGTTAACTGGCAATCGAATTTTCTTAACATTTCACTTAAAATTATTCGGTGTAGAAACACTGCCAGGCCCTGATAGGAACGTTTGCTCACATAGATCAAAGAGATTAGTGGAACCGGAATTTGCTTTCATCCCTACGCATTCAGCACCGAAAATCGCTCTCTTAGTTCATTGAAATAAAAGTGTACTAGAGAAGCTGAAATTCGTGCAATTCGTTATTTTGATTAACGCGAGCCAGTTTGGAATATTACAAGAATTTTGTGCTTGTTAAGTTGCGCGTTTATCTGACAAACGGACTCTAAGTGAATAGAAAAAATGAACGAGAAAATGTGTACCCTGAAATCAGTCTGCCACCCAGACTGCAATGTTTTTTTTAAAAGCAATTCGAGTTCTTTGTGTTCTTCACATGTTATGCTAAACTACTAGAGAGTTATAAAAAAAATTAACGAAATTCGTGGATCGGTGTAGAAGCGCTCGTGATCAGTCAGAAATGTGGTATATTTGATAACGAGTAAATTTACCGGTGATCAGTTGTCATTATTTGAATAAATTTGATTCTTTTCGAGCATGCACACATTTCCTTCAATTCCACAAATTCTTAGTATTGGATAATGGATTACTTATCATATCCACTGTGACAAAATGTCCGCATTTAGATAAGAAAAGTGTTCAATATACTTTCGAAATGAAATATAAGATTATTGACGTGAAAACGCCTAGGTTCATTGGTATATGTTTTCAGGAAAAATCCCCTTCCAATATAATAGTGATAGCTAGAAAGAATGGCTATTGGAAAAGGACTAAACAGATATTATTAGTTTATTTTCTTATTTTGACAACAAGATGTTGAGCTAAAGACTTCCGGAGATTTTCTCGATTTCTTCTGTCCAAACTAGGGTCAAGGTGTCACTAATCCCTCGACCATAATTTCGCTTCTGCTTGCTTGGAAGTGTTTCATTTAACCATTTTTGACTCAGCAAACCAACCGTCATGGACACAACAACATCTAGTGTCGATACACCGAAACACCGTGTTACCTATTTATATAAACGAGTAGGAACATAGATGTCGACGTTTCCGAAATGTCCAAATGCCGAGGTAACGGAAATTAACAATTTATGGAGCCTGACCTTTGGCCGCAAAAATTGCCAAATTTTCCAAGGCAAATTTCCTGTCCAAAAGACGAATTCAGTCGACCCTGTCGAGGCGAAGATAACGACCGGATCTCTCGTAGCAATTATATTTGTTGAATGACAAATGGGCGCAAAATCCGACCACATAACTGTACGGTATTTATTACCCCAAAGCGTAGTAAATAAGTCTGATTAAATACATTATGAAACAAGGCAGTAAATTCGAGCTATGGGTTGTCCTTATTCCAGTGGCACTGTGACCTTTAAAACCCGTAGTCATCAGAGGTGATTTGCAATTGACTGCTCATCATTACCACGTTTAATTGCACCTATAGTGGCCGGCAACCTCGACTGTAATCGGCTGAATTATCTAACAACCCGGATATAATTACCCAACACTACTGGAAAGCCAAAAATTAACTTCTTTTATGGTATCGGCTGTACGATATTTATTTAGCTGGATGGGATCGCAGAAAATGTCTCCTAGAGAGAAGTGAGCGACGCTGAAAATAATCGAAAGCCACATTAATTCGTGTTAGGACATCGCCCTTGATATGGACATTCAGACGCTAAGGTAGTTCGCGACTAATACGTGATCCTGCTTTTCATCGCCTATTGATATTTAAGTTGTCGTGTTCAGCAACGAGACGGAAATGAATTTTTTTGGTTTCACAGACAAATTCGGTAGGCATGTTGTAAATGAGCCATGCAATTTGTGACGAAAGTCCTCCATCCGGCGTATAAGACTCGAAAAGCTAGGCTGGAATTTTGTCAAATTTCGTTCTTAATTAACTAGTCTGCATTTGACCGTATCTACTCATGTAAAATTATTCTCTTACACTGATTCGTTAGAAAATTCGCAGACCGATAATTCAAATATGGTTTCAGCTACCGAAATCAATTCAGTTTGCATAATCAGTATTCAAGAAATCCGTTCAAACGGAAAATCTTCACGGCAAGTAACCCTGGTCATTTTTCGTCCCTAATTAGAACGCAATGAGGAAAAAACCAGTGCAGCAGTTTGGACAGGGCTAGTATCTTATCACCTTCTTTTGCCTGTTGCATACACATGCATGCACAAATGTGGGAGCAAGAGACAAATTCAGAACTATTTTATCACATGCCCATTCAAGATAACTCGTTTTATTCAGCTCCATTCTACGTCGCGCTTTGCGGTCCATCGGCTGACACATACCAGACTGCACTTCCACCAGGTCTTTAACACAATGGAGACGAATGCCCACGTGTGGTCCGAACAATGCAGTTCATAATACGTCATATTTTAGTTCCCCTCTAAACTGTGGGAATGTGAAAGAGGATATGAAGCTTTGAAGTTGGGATGCTAATTTTTTTTGGCAGATCCTGCAGTATTCTTCCCTCCAATCAAGCGATTTCTGATCCGAAAAAATGTCAGTCTTTTGAATAACAGAGGCTTTTAATCTATGGTATTCTTATTAGTAATGTAATCTTTAGCGAATACAAGGCTCCCAGCTTAAAGAATAACAGATACTTTTGTCAGAAGAGAGTACTACTAACGTTTTGGCCTCAAGATATGACTCGAGATGGAATTGCTTTCTTGTATCCTTTCGGCACTGAGACTCTGTCTCTTGCTGTCTAGTCACGTAGTGTACAGGAAAATCGTCGCACCACTGGTTTATTCAATGTTCTTGGGAGGGTTATATAATGCCCATATACTGTCAGTAATAGGTGGGATTAAACGATCGTAAAAGACTTAAATAATAATGAGAGTTAAATTTAAAATATAGCGTATGCTGCACGAAATTAAACATCACACACTGGCAGGGCACAAAAGACAAATGAAAAATCACGAAGGAATCTGTTTCACTCTTGATAAGCATCGTCATGATCGGCATCATCAATAGACCAGGAGAAACTTGCTTGGTTTGCTTAACAGCTAGAGTGTTCAGTTCACAATCGATGACCCAAAGCTCCCGTTTCTCTTCTGAACTGATGGACATATATTGTGAGGATCCCCAACAAGTCGGATGAAACAACCCTGCCGTGCTGTTTCCATGGTTTTACTGAGAAGTTGCGCTTTCGCCTAGCATGCAGAACAAATTTGCGTAATATATAATCTCTCACTAATCAGACTAATGTAATATCAGGGCATTCTCTCAGGTTTTAAAAAATTAAATGGATTAAAACCATTATACCTTACAACAGAACAGTAAACCTTAATTTGGAAGCTTTCTTTTTGTCAAGCTTCCATCCAGAGGTTTTGAGTTAGCGATTTACTAAATTTTTGGGTTTAGTCCTAATGACTCACGCTTCAAAATCGGAGTTCCAAATTTAATTGGAAACGGTACCATGTGACACAAAGGAGCACTGGAAATATTTCAGATTGTAGGCCTAAAGGCTTTTTTCAATTACGTATTAACTTCTCTGTCGGAAGATTATACACATTTTATTCAAATAACTCTTTCCTGACGGGGTGTGTAGCTGCACAAGCACAGTCTCCCTATTCCTCCTCCGACTGTCAAATGTCACGTGAACACACTGTTAATTTAACCGATGCAAATGCGTTCGGATTGGTCGAAGTTACACGTGATCCAAGTGGTAGAAATAATCAGACCGTGCATAGGTTCACTTATTAATTCCGTTTGATGACGATGGTCATCATGATGATAAACTATCTAGTACTGCAAAGTCCAATGAAGATCCCCCGCGGGTAACACGATGATTAGGCAGTTCCAACATGAGTCACTTACCTCCCCGACAGTAGTCTATGAAGATTCACTACGGTGTATCACGACAGAAAAACACCTATCCTGACTTGGACTAGTAATGTTTGCAAATATCTGCCAGTTGATACGCAAATTTCGCTCACTAGGATAAAAAATGACTGAATAAAAAGAGATTGCTCATTTTTGGCTGTTGCGAAATTTTCCTAATTGCTTCAATTTGATTAGTAACCCGACTAAACCTAGGACTATTGACTAAATGAAAATGAAAATACACGTACAGCTAAAACTATGGGCTTTGTTCAAGGATCTGTGATTTGATGAATGCCGCGACCGGTTTACAGAACCTTCGAAAGATTCAGTTAAGGTTGAAATTGCCCACTCGAAGTTGAAAATTTGTGAAATATTGAAATGGAAAAGTCCAGAACACCATGTGCTAGAAAGGTCAACGGTTTACCTATACATAAAAAATTGAACCATACCTCTTCTATTTGACCCGTTATTTCTTTTAATTCGTGCACATGCAAAATCTTCCGGATAAACTGTCAATATTGGGCACATTAACACAGAATATTTTGCAGACTAGGTATGGAAAATGAGGTGTTTGGTGACACGCATTTGGTGTATGAACGCATACTGAGGATTCCTGAAATCACTGACAGATATCAAATAAAGAAATCCAAAATGATCTCGTTCCAGACAAGGATATTAGAATAGTAAATAAAACAAGAGAGTTAATATTTTGCAGTTTTTGTTTAAATCAATTCAGCGGTGAAATATATTTCTCCAGGTTTTTGCAGTGTTCCCTGTTTATGTGCTTTGTCAGCATTATGAGGCTACAATGCTCATATGTTATCGTGCACCACCGTAGGAAGCAATATCAGTTTTTATACTGCTACCAAAAAGAAAGGCTAATTAATTTCGGCCATTATAAACCCGTTATGTATAAATGCACTCTGTCCCTTCTTTAGCAAGCAAATTAAAACTTTAGTCGACATGTCCATAATTTGTGTCTCTCGGGTAATTACTGCGTGGAAAGTGTTTCCATGTTACCACGATGCTTGAACACTACTGCGCTGATAGTACTGATGGATTACGTTAGCATAGTTTCCTCGGTAACCTTTAGGCTGGGTGTAGAATTTGGAGCCATGGATTCAATTTTAGGAGATGCGCTGTATCTAAATCCATTAAGGTGACTGAGGCACACTTTACAGGTGCCTACAGAATCTCTGCCACAGTAAATGCTATCTTCTCAGGAAGGTAAACCATGGAAGATGAGCATAGGTGACCAGCCACTCCACATGCTCCTGGAAAATAGCAAGAACTCACTGTCTACAACAGAGTGAGGGTGTCTGGGGAAAAACTTAAAACGAATTAAAGCCAGTATGAATACGAAATAACGACACAAGTTTGAAAACTAGAGAATCTTTTTCACTGGAAACAGACTTCCTCAAAATGTTCGGCGATTTGTGAAATTTGCAATTATACGTGTCTCAGAGACTTAAACGCGAAAAGGGTACTCTTTTCAGTAGAGTTATCACGGTGTTTGTTGTGACGAAATAATTTGTGCAGACACACAGCCCGATTCTAAACGGTTTGAGTTTGCTTTACAATCATTTCCACGATAATCAAGTGAAACATTATTCATTTTTTAGTCCAGGTGTTATTTTTCTGTTGCTGTGAGCGAGAGAACAACGTTGCATTATTTAATAGATGGGGTAGCTTTTCAATGCTTGCTTTTCTTCTTGTTATGCTTGTGTCAACCACGTGATAACATTTGTTCGAGGAAACTACCCAAATATTCGATGGTCAAGTCAAATCTAGAAATTTTCAGTTTTTGACTGTAAGTATATTGCGGTATTTTGACTGAATGAATAGCCACTCTTATCCTATTCCAATGACTACTCGATCAATTGAATAATTTGGCAATACTCAAGTTACTGGTTAACCCATCGATTTTCCAAAGGTCACTAATTCAGAAAAGGATATTGCCTTAGTGGAGTTTTTAATTTCATTCTTTTACCATTCCTACAAACCAATGATAAGCGAAAAATGGAAATGTTGCTGTAACAAAATTATTGTTTTTGACTTTTCCATGATACGAGGGAAACTTGTTACTGGTGTGTTGTTTGATGATCTTTTGATCATTTTACTACAAAGCAACTTCTAACGCATCAGCAGAGTAATAAAATTTACTCTGAGTGAAACTAATCAAAGCTAAACGATCAGTAGCCAATGCACTTCATTCACCATAGAGTACTCATATGAAAATTGGTGCTTTTTAGTACTTCTGGTTTCTCCAGATGACAGCACTCGGAGGAAAATTCAGTGGAGAAAAACGGGTAATGTAGGCTGCATCTGCTTTGGAAAACGCGATGTCGTGAGAGAAAGAAATATTGCTCGCATGGCGAAGCATGATCAGTAAACTGCATCAAATCAAATTATTTCCGTAAATTTCTGATAATGATGTGAAAACACTAGCCGGGCCTTGGTCCAAATAAAATGCAATTTTGAAGAAACCATTTCAATAAAATAACTGCACTACTAGTGCAGAAACGTAGTCGAGGCGCGTAAATCAGATTTTGATGAGCTGCGTTTCAGCATGAACACGGTGAACTGAACATCTGAAACATAACACTTTGCCGCGCATTAGGAAAAAGGAGAAGCTAGTCGGATTTTCTTCCCATTTGACACTGCCAGAAGGAATTAAATTGTCCGGGAAATGTTTAGTTATTTTAATTCAAAATACCCGTCGGAAATCTGCCGGTAAATTGAGGCACTGGTAAACTGAAAACATTCATCAACCAGGTTATTTCATCGTCGTTGCACATAAATCAAGTTCAACGGGGATTTGAAATTGTCGTGCATGATTCTGGGTCACGTGCAGATTGTCACATGTACGATTCACTCACTTGATCCCACCAAAATCTGAGTGTGCGTTATGCTACAGGTGGCAATTTCCAAAAAGCCGGCTATCGGGGCATTACAGTCGGTTTGTTGTTGCCCTTACTCATTTCAGCATTGATCTTGTAAACGGACAGGAGATTTTTGTAAAATAGCTTCTGTCCCGGTGGAAAATTAAACCAACAGTCGATTGAAATACGTTATTCAGATGACGAATTGACTAGTAAAAGAACCATCCCTTGTGCTGTTAGATTAATGAATGCTACAGAATTCAGCGACATGTTTATGCATTGTATTGCCAGTGCTCAGACTGAATATCTTTTCCTTGTGGTTTGGAGATGAAATCTATAATACTGGTTGATTGTGCACTTACATTTTGATCGATATAATAGCGATTTTTCTCGAAACAACTATTTGTTTGTGCACAATCCTGAAGGTCAACCTTTGTACACCGTTTTTTTAAACCAATTCATGCGCACGCGCACACAAAGATGCCAAATAATTACACCCATTTCAATCCATCTCCTTTCTGGAGTAGAGAATGAAAAATACGTATCCCCCAAATGGTCTCTTGCCAAACTTACCTCGTTGAATAATAACTCTCGTCTTTGCTGCTTAAATATGTTCATACGTTTCACCGCCACATAATGATTGGTTGACCGGTAACGCATCAGGCACACGATCCCCGTGCTACCCTCACCAATGGGGCCGAGTTCTTCTAAATCACCACGTGGATCACCGGGAGAAACGACTTTGGCCAGAGCGTTTCGAAACTGTGCGAAAACAAAGCAATTTGCGGCAACTCATCATAAAGTTTTGAAGAAAAATAGCAAACGGAAACATTGAAAAATGTTCTTCTGTTGTCATGGACAAAAACAATCAGTTTTGATTTATTTTCATCGTTCCGCGTAAATGCATGAAAAAACCTCTTCTAGATATAATGGTTTGTTGAGGTGCATAGTAAATGTTGAAATGTACACCGTTATTTCCATTTTTGCATCCATTTTCAGGAAGAGCCAGAAGTTATAAGGAATAGAAAATCCACTTACATACGGCTCATGAAAAAGCTGCCTCCAAGACATAGTTGAACCGGCAACCTTTCTTTTACCGGGCAGATTCCCACTGGCTTGTGCAACACTAAATGTTCGTTTAAGTAATTGACGTTCGAGAGCCGTGCATATCATGACTCTGTCATACGACGACAGATTAACACTTTCAAAGGTAATAAAACCCAGTCGAGTCTTCAAATGAAACTAAGTGAAATAATCTTCGGCTTTAGGAATCCCGGATGGATAAATTGCTAGCTTTCTACACAATATAGGAAGTGGATATAAATGTTAAAGGCCGCATTGTTAAATTGCTCAACCAAGAGAACAGTTCTGCAATTCAATGGACTCCTGTGTCGTTTCGGCAGACTGTCGATTCTGAGAAGGTGAGCTGTATTTTCAGTGAGCACACTTGCCTGTATATAGGAAATGAAAATGTACGAATGCCCGAGAATGATCGGGAAGTGAGATTTTCACAGTCAATAATATCTGTGGCCATGGCGGTAAATACAAGTGTATGTTTGAGCCCGTCATTACATTCCGAGGTGTGTTCGTAATGGGTCACGTTGGCACTGACCGTGAATAACCAGCTATGTGCTTATAAAATCAAAACACCAACAGGTTTGAATGGATAACTACACTAGGGGATACTCTGAATCACTGTGCACCGTCAACTCACAATGACGGCGCGGATGCATTCCAAATCAATATGGTCTGCTACCGAACTGTTTTTGCCCGGAGTGACATTTTATTCCAAAAAATACTTCGCTTCAATGCCTCGGGTATGAGCCGTTAGGATGTTCATTTTTCCGATACTGGTGTGCCGGCTGATGATGTATTTTGCAGCATCGTTGTAAAAGCTCGACAAACACATTTGTACACAACCGTATTCCCAAACAGCTCTACCGATAAAAAAACATGGTCATTTCCATGTCACAAGAGTGACTGTTTTTAATCCGATCTAAAAACCGTCTTGTTCAAATTAAAATAACTAAATTTCCGATTGAAGAGAAAAAAGCGATAGATCAAGAGTTGCTCGTTCTCACTAGAATCACATTCGAATCACTGGAGGCAGACACGGATGATAAGTCAACGTGAAAACTATACTGTGAGTAGAAAAAAGGTTTTGGTGTCTATACGCGCTACTGTTGATTTACTTACGATTCTTGAATCGGTTTTGGACAGGAATGTGCAAGTATGAGGCAAACTGGACAGAATGTTATGCGATTCGCGCGCACGACAAGCTCCGGTTACCGCATGCTACAGAAGGAAAACTGTCCTTCATCTGTGTAGGAAACATACTACTTACAAAATTCGTTCTTCCTTTCAATCTCTTCCTCTTCTCAGATGTTATTCAAATTGACAGCATCATTAGCATACTGCTTAAGCTGTAACATAACATTGCACACTAACAACTTGGCATACATTAGCAGCGGAAAATGTGCTCAGCGACTTCTGCATATTAGTTTGAAGTAGAACTAAAGCAGTCACTGCAGAGGACTGAAACGAAATCAGTATACATTTCAGGTGCTTAAATTTTGCTCATATGTAGCGAGTTCAGGTTCTCGAATTGCTCATAATGATTGATCTTACCACACGACGTTTAAGTCAATTCAGATTACATATTCGTGGAAAAATGACATCCTTAATAACACACACACATCTTTTCCAGTCATCTATCATCTCTACTACTTCCTAATGAATCTATCAATCAGCGGATTAGTCCAATTAATTACGCGGCATCTTTCACTGTTTGTCCACTCTTATCAATGGCTAAATATGAATAGCCCAAAAGTATATTTTCCCCTGATAGTAACAGCACATTCGAGGTGATTTTAATCCACCTTGCAATGTTCTGTTCTATTTTTGGTTAAATAAACTCCGCTGCTATGAACAACTGCCCTTTTCGAATAGAAGTTAAAATTCTAATGGGGTGTTTGCAGACCAGCTGGAAATATAGGACTATTATCACATGGTTTTAGCTTAACGGAGATGCAATGGTAAATACGGAGGATGGATTTCTATCATATCGCTGGTCTATGGGAATCACACAGTCGGGACATCAGACGAGATTTTGGAATTAAATTTTGTTAACGCATATTTCCTAATCTATCATGTGCATCAAACTGGGGGTAGAACTTACAATTATTATTAGAAGAAGGGCCACGATATAACTTATGGCCTTTTACAGTGTCAAAAGAAAGATAAACAACGGCAAATGGTCAAAACTTGGTAGTGAAGATTTGTATTTGTGACGATTTGTGCATACCAGAATTGAGATATGAGAACGCCGATCATTTCAGCACCCGGAACGTTACTGCTGGGCATAGCCATAGCTAAGTCTAGAGGAATCCGGAACAAACGGAACAAACAGTATTAACCAGGAGGGGACACCAAGCATCGAAAGGAACCTCGATGGCTCCTGTTCATCTTTGCAACTTCAGTTTTCCGGGGCCAATTACTTAGATGCTCCTGAGCAGGCACAGATATCGTTTTGTTTCCTATACTGTCTGTTACTAGACTTTCCTGCAAAATACCCATTGACTGGAGAAAAAAAGGAGTGTTATAGAAAAACAAACTCTGCATTTCGAGTCGTCTTTAGCTAGGCCTATTTTAAATGATTCTTGATCCGGACGGTGCAAGTATTTTGCCGGCTGATGCGGATACTACTGATCGTTTTTTCTTTCCACTTATTCACATTATAGACCTAAGCGCTTGCAACTACTTCTCGGAGGAGCCCTGACCCGTGCATGTTACGAGACCAGGCTAACCAAGCATAAATTCGTTGTAGGCACTTATTACGTCCTCTTTACTTGCAGTTCATAACATCCAAGGGAATACTGGTGCTCCGATCAGGTTATTCATTTCGCGTTCACATGGAAAACACTGACGCAGAAGGTACTTCTAGGAGAAGCGACTGCCTTTCCTTTGTGTAGGACTACGTAGAAATTATCTCCGCAAAAATTCCCATGTCAGAGAACTGAGGCTGCCAAAATAATATCAAAAGCAGTAGATAAAGTGTTTCTCACACTAGCCGGACAAAAATATGCTACATTTAATATGCGTAAACATTTTGTGTTTGGAATAATTAGTTTGCTTCGTCCGACTCTATTTTGCACACAAAATGAAGATAAGATTTTTTCCTTTTAAAATCGGACTAGATAATATACTTTTTTTCGAATTTCTCATTGACCGTGAACCCTGTTTTCTCAGCAACTGCCACCAAAAAGTACACACTGTAGAATGTGGATAATACGTTAAATTGGTCGCAGTGTAGTCGGGGTCACTTAGTTTCAGCGGTTGACATTTGTTTGCCTGGGACGCAAATTAGGTGGTGCCGAAGTCTCAAGGAATGTGGAACACAGAATCGAAATACGGAATCAGTGAATCCAAAAATTCATGTGGATTCCATTCACGGAAGTTTTGTTCTCGAAGACTTTGGTGAATCACTGCTTTCTGGTTGGATTTTTTGCCTAGAACCAGTGGAGTACAAGGGTGTCAAACCGCGGGAACGAATAAAACAGGAGAAATGGACCTTTTGGCAATAATGCTCTGTTATTCCCCCTCCCCACTTCGGTTTTTGTACCGAATACAAAAAAGGGGAAGAAGCACGCATATTAGTAATAATAATCACTATTTGATGCATAATAACACAGCCGAAAAAGACACCCTGTTTGGTGAGAATAGGTTGGGTTTTTTTTGACAGACAAAACTTGTGAGTTTCCCACAACCGCAGACTAATCGATTTGGTCAGGACACAAAGCCGACAAATCTGATCCAATCATTTTCACCGTCAGAACATTTACGGGCTAATTCAGATAGTCACAAAAGCTAGACTGATCACAGTGATCAGTTTGTTAATGGCTTTTCATTATTAGACAAAATGTTTTTTTTTCTAACGGCAATAATATTTTTTGGTCGTGTCTGTGTTAATTAGAGAATGGCTGTGTGAACAACACTACATTTTACGCAACAAAAAAAACAGTAAACGGCCCACATCAGAGTTTTATGGGACAGATCGTTCCCATTGTAAATTTTTATCTAACATCCAAATTACATGCTGAGTATCTTTTCCATTTATTTGTTTGGGGCTAGGTCATTTACAGGCACATTTTCAACAACAACAACAACAACAACAACAACAACAACAACAACAACAACAGCAACGACAACAGGCAAAACATTTCGGTAGCAGGATCCTCAAATTGATTGATAAACAGTCCGTGTTCCGTTTTCTATGGTCAATCCAAAAATAGAAACCGTGAAAGTTATGAAATCCTGTTTCATCTCAGTACGGAGTCCGCACCATCACATCCGTACTGTGCCCCAACCAAGGTTCAAACTCTAGGTCTTGGGAGGTCAATCAAACAGCCGATAGCCGAAAGGTTATGTTGACGGTTCAAAACGAAACCCTTGGGTTCACCACTTCTTGACCTCTTAGCTCTTTTTATCAGGAGTTGTTTGCTACGTTTGCTGTCTCTACCGTTGCGGAATGCAATGCGGAATGGAAGCTGACCGAAAAAAAATCAGCTGAAAGCCAGTTCTAAAGGCTTGGTGGCTGCGTCACTCGCCAAACGTTCTGCCACTGCGGTTCCAAATCCGGTCCTTTAAGGCAAAGTTTCATGGTTGAATTGCTGCCTCTGATACATTCCGGAGTACTGTGGGCTCATTGAAAACCACAAATAGTGTTTAGGTTTTGATAAACCTGCCACTTAAAAAGAAATTACCAGTGAGACACACTGCAAGTGTTCAGATCATACTCCTTTAATATCCACGAAAAAAGACCTACAATGCAAGTTTCAAAAGTTCGCGATCGGTATTTTCTGTTTTTCTCCTTCTTCAAGCAAACTGGAAAAACCTTTGGGAATAATAGCAAAGTTTTACTTCGTGTTCATTGGACAACAGTTACGAAACAGATTTTATAATCAGACTGCGTAGAGCAAAAATGCTCAAATAACAGATGAAGTGATTCACTCGTTCCTTTTAGACATGAAGCAATCAAGCTCTTGTGCACCATTTGAATGGGATCAGTCCTTGTTTTACTTTTTTCCATTTGTCATTAATTTGGGAACTAGATTGCCCAACCAGTCTCAGTTAGTCGTTACGACAGCCGGAAAGAATTTTGCGTTTTGACAATTTTAGTTGCCCGAAAATGCGTTCGTGAATGCGAATTGGATAGAACGCATTTAGACGACTTTCTCCTCGGGCTAATTTGAAAGCGAACTCTTGTGTTCTTAGCTAGTACAAAATTAATTTGCCGGGAAAACGCGCAGAACGTTTTATCCCAGTCGACGGCCAATGTTTGATTGGATTAAGGTTCCCTTGATTTAAGCTGAGTTCTTTTTCACTGAATCATGTTCATAAGGGATTTTGGTGTCAAATTCCGTAGTTTCTATTTCGTCGCTTCGTGTCTGTACCAGAAAAAGTGACTAACACTCAGCTCATTGATGATGTCGTTTCATAGTCACATGTTTCTGCGTATGTTATCTTTTTTCCAATTCAAATTTTGCAGAGTCTACCTGTTTCTTCCTGGAAATCTTTCCCCTCACTGAATAGAACAAATAGTCTCCCCTACCGAAATGAATGATACATCAACTTCCATTCATAATTGCCTTTCTTCATTTTGGAGGTAAGCCAATTGTAATCGATCTATTTGATAGTTGAAACAATTATCTCTATTCCGCGAGAATAGCAGTAATATGCTTCTAATACTTGTCACTTGGGAGTTTGTAACGATTAAACGGCACAGTAATGACTTGACACCGTTTTTTACATGGAGAGCGGTTGCCAAAGACGCATAGCTTGATAAAAATTTCTTGCTCCATGTAGAGAGAACAATGGGTCGCGGGTAAAATTTACACCTGGCTTCCAGCAGTTCTGATTTGAACTAAGGTCGTAGGTGAAAAAACGATTTTTTTGTTATTTTTTTTTTATTTAGGAACAAACACTACCGAAACTGATCAAACTGTTGTTAAGAATAAAACCACTGTGTCAACAGTTCCTATGCAATATCATCAAAAATGAGTCCTTGAACTTTGACAAACTGAAAAGTGATAATTCCTATTAACAAATAATTACTTTTTTTATCTTCTTTAGGAAACTTGGTGTTTTTGCAAACGGTGTATGGATTGAGTTTTACTAGATAGCTGGAGAAGAACAAATACGATGGGCCGACTGACAATTTTATATCTTCTACTTTGCAAGTGTGATGTTTTCCCAAATCAAGTTTACGTACCCTACAACTGTGTCCCTCGAATAGTTCTTCTTGAGTCTCACCTATCAAACATTATGGTGAACGACAATGAACAACAAATACAAATCCGTGTGTCACTAAGTAGGGAACACGCGCCATTAGAGCCCACCTCGGTGCATGGTAAAGAGATGACAATTAGTTTAGGAGCTCACCCATACATTTCGTTCAGAGCAATCTGAACGGGCCACACCCTGATCTCAGCTTCCTCTCATACTTATACAAGGATGTATGCACCCCAGACTGATTGTTTAATGACTCACGCAAGAAGATCCGAACAAATGATTTACTGAACGACACATTTGGGCAAATGGCTGATTGTTTATGATAGTTCTTCTGCTCCCGTGTTTGCTAATATCAGAAAGAGTTCACATTTTGCCTGGGCGACATCGTTCTCCTAGTTAGCATCATTTTTAAGGCCTACAGATGGGACATAGAATGACGCATTTCAAACATCGCATTGAGTGGCAGTGTATTTAATCGATTGTGTTTGATGACTGAATGTTTTGGGAAAGAGTACGAACTCAGCGCGTTTATATTGTGTCCCTTTGAGGGAAGGATCAAAAAATGTTCCCAATTCTCCAAACCAACTAGATGAAAAATGCTTTGATGTGCGCTATTCCTTACTACCCCATTTTAGAACTATGCCCAGAAACTGTGCTCTCAAGTTTCAGAATCGATGCGATGCGGCAGAATACTTAATTATTTGTTCGGTCAGTAAGTTTTAAGCAAGCTTTTATTCACTTCTAGGCAGATGAGCTATCAAGTGGGGTATTACTTTCGTGGCTGATGAAACGTGGATCTAACATTTTAAAAATAGACTAAACTTCACTGGGATTCCCGTTTCCCCACGCCATTAAATATTCCTCAATTTAAACAGTTTAGTTATTCTGCCCATTGTATGTGCAAACACATGTTTCCATATACGGGAGAAAATTACCCGATAACGAGTCTACTTGTAACGAAATCTCGTTTTACTACTTGTCAACGCTGCATATGTGTTATCGTCAAATCGATTCCTTTGATACCAAAAGATTTAGTTGGCAGAAATAACCACCAAAAATATTCTTATTGCTTTTTCTGCATCTGCTTTTCATAATTCGGCGAGACGGAAACGGACGATACATTATCTCACTTCCAATAAGACAGACCACCGGTAACTTGCCATAATATATTTCTACAAATTCATTCTTCTACGTGTCGAATGCAGAGAGCACAGACTACGTGACTTGTTCCACATCGTCCATTTTGAAGAATTATCTTTGTGCTGTTTGTATACGGTATTTCTGAGGATATTTGCGAAAGTGCGCGCTGGTTCAATTTCGTTCACCGTATCGTTTCTAACACGTATTGATTCTCTCGAGAATTGAAGAGACTGTGTGATAGTGATCATGATGTTGCTTCGAATGATCATCTAAATTCCGCTGCAAGTGACCAAGAGAATGAGAAATGATGCTAACGATCATAATATTAATTTCTTGTCGATCGATTTTTCACCTACTTGTTGCAGATCGAAATCTAGTGGATAAAGAAATAGTTTACTCAACTTTTTTCTACCAACTGTTTTTTTCCTCTGCTGGTAGTCACTGATGTTTCCTTGGTTGTTTCTTTATTGCTGTTTTGTTCAACTGCACATTGCCAGCACGAATACCCTGCTCTTGTCTGGCCGAAGAATTGCTACAGGCGACAATAGTTGCAGTTATTCAGGCTTCTATTCGGATGACTGCAAAGGAATAGTGAGGACATCGAGGACCAGGCGGACTAGATTTATTCAGTGAATTTGTCAATTTGAGCAAAAATGCATGATTTTGTTGAAAAATTTACCCGAATCTAAAATTGTCTAAAGATAAACTAGGGCTTGGCACCAACACTTCGTCAAACTTATTGTCTGATAGAAAAACTCCGTTTCTCTGTCTACTGCTTATGAATAAATTTCACTCAAAAAATCGATATAAAGCCAGCTAATTTTTCTGGCTTTCTGAATGAATGACTCTGATTTTACTGTTTGAAGTAAAGGGTATTAATCCTTATATAAAAGCGTATTCATCAGTTGTTTTGCATCTATTCAACAGGCTTTAGTAATTCAGTCGGGCAAAATGATCTTTAAATCTTGCTCAAAGTGTACTGTGCCGTTCCTGTGGATCGATTCCATTTGGGAATGTTCAAAAGTAAGATACTGCTCGTGGGCAGCGATAATCTGGCTACAACTCCAGGCATAAAGAAACAATGTATCTGTTCGTGAGAATGATACGAAGTTTCAAGTTATTATTGGAAACAATATGAAATTACAAATCTAATGGGTAGAATCATCATTATGGGGTGCAACAACATGGGAAAATAGTTGTTACCACTACTGTCTGATTAAGCAGAATGTCGCTTGGCGTGTATTGTGCGGTTTCCTTAATTCACCAATCAATCATCGCGATTTGTAGACTAAATATATGGGCTTTATGGACACAAAGGGTATAGTTAATTCGACAATCACTGTGATTAAAGGATGATTGGGCAATTTTTATTTTTTCATTTCACTGTGACTCTGATCGATGGGCATTGTGCGTATCATAGAGTGCATCTCAGCATCATTCGAGTAGCTTTTGCGCAAAAATCACTTGAAAGAATTACACTTTTCGAATTGGAAAACTCATGTCAAATTAGGTGAGATTTCTCACAAAATTCAACCAATGGTATTCCCAGTATGATGTTCACGCTAACTTGACACTGTAACTAATTTTCAAACTAGTCGGCAGAGACTTGTAAGAAATCTGCCGTAATCTGGCTTATGCTGACTAAGGTGTGAACTGGTAATGTGTTCGGATTTTTGATATATCAGGATAAACTTCATGGTAAGAAAAAAATTCTGAAAATCTCAATATCAGTTTAGCATCCTTAGTGAGACGAGTTGTGCCTTTAATGCCGAAGTTATCGTTCCTGGTGCACAAATATTCGGATTGATATTGCAAACTATGAAAGTAATAAGCAAAAACTAAACTGTCGCAAAAGGACGGTACAATAGCTCGTCCTGACTTTTTTGTTATATTGCGTTGCGTTTTGTATTTCATTCCGTCGTACAGTGAACTTGTATGAGTTAAAAGAATTCACATTAGATTTACCGCAAATTTATAAGCAAAGTCAGAAATTACAGGTAGAACCACATCATCTGCGATGGTTAAAATGGAGTTCTAGTAGAGGCGCTAAGGAATTCGGATAGTTTGACGTGAAAACTTCCAATGTTTGTTCACTGAGGCGAGCGCGGAAGAACAAGAGAGATTGTTATGCGGGAATAGCGTGGGGTCAGGGTAAATTTTCATAGATCTCCACGTATGAATCCCATTATGTGCAAATGTAAAATCAACAAGACTGGGACAAACAGAGTCAGTAATAGATAGCAGTTGAGAAATCTCAAGAAGTCCCGCTTAACCAGACTCATAAGTTTTAGTGGAAAGCATTAGGCGTATTAGAACCTAAGGAGGAACAGCTATAACAATGACAATTCGGTTACCATCAGACTGGTTCAGTTCGCGAGCCGAAAAATACAAATGATATAACCATTTCACTCTGTCAAAATTCAATATGACTATCACAAACTGATGTCCGCTGGAATCCCTGAACATTCAGCAAACAGGATCCTGGGAACGGGGAGAGTTTTAATATCTGTTTGACTATTGGAGTTGAAAGATCGAGTGAAGCAGAAATGGAAATTTGTCCAAGGTTCCCACCAAAGTCGCGTAATTCACATTACAAGATTAAATCGGGACACTATTTAATCAAGCTGTTGACGATCTCAAACGCCGACTTCGCCCCTCCCAAACTTCCTCCACTGCTTCCTTGAATTCCGTTGTTAATTTAAATAATAATAATAATACTTGATAAACTGCTTTAGAATCTTTTGCTAAGCGGTTTGCATCTTCTGTTAATAACTGCGCTATCGTGGCTATTATTTAGACTAAATATGAATGACTGAAATGATTTAACCTCACAACTGGAGGGTATTAGGTACGAGCTGCTAGTCCCAAATTGTCTGGTTACTGAAAGTGCTTCGTCTAGTAATAAGGCGTTGGTTGATTCAGTTTGTCACTCCGGTCGGAAATTGAAGTCCTTGTAGATGATCAGAATGTCAATTATACAAAAATCAGTATCTACAATCAAATCCAAACACGTTCCCGATTTTCACCGTTTATGCAAATCATATATCACTTTTGGAGATACCAAGTGAGCCCTTTAGAATCAGTCAAAGTAGCACGTATCATTAAACCGAATCACCAGTTGTACTGCTATCTTTCTGTCACTGAAACTGCATTGACGTGGTCATGCAACCTTGCTGTGATTCGGAAAACGGTTGCCTCAGGATGTATATAGTTATTTGAGGCTGAGAATTTTGTGACGTAATAATCAAAATGATGCTTGATAGCGAAGCTCCAAACAAATAGAATCCAGAGATGCCCCGCTTGTTTGTGCCACTCAAAATGTGTCGATGTACTCAAGAAAGATAAATTTGTCGATTCTAAATTTAAAAATGTTTTGGAGACCAGTAGGCTAGGAGGCTACTTCAGTACAAACGCCCTCGGTTAATTTCTGTCCAATTTACTTCTGATTCAGGACAAATAATGGTAATCAAAGGAAAAATGCAACAAGAAGATAGTATTTTCTGCCAAAAGGTATAAATGACCAATAAGAATTCGAATTACACCGAAATGCTCGAACAATTTTCCTTGCTAACATTGGACTGTATTGGAACAAATGGATGACGAAGTTTCTGGGCTGACATTTTGCATGGTTGCAAACTGTGCACATTCCCTGCCATAGTGAATGCTTTTTCTTTATTGTTTTCAAAATAATCGATATCTAATGCGCAGTTTTACCTAGGGAAAAGATTGCCAGTTGCTTACGGCTATCGAATCGGTGAGTCTTCCTACTTTATACATTATTTTTCCTTGTATAATAAACAAATACACAGTTAGTTATTAGTAAAATTCCCGCATCAGCTGAAGACGCTCTTTCCAGAGCCCTATGTGCCTACATGTGCTACTCATTTACACCTAGAGTTCAACGAACCGTCAAAATGAGCAATAAATAATGGCGTTCATTGAATCCTGTTATGCAAATGCACACCACATATATCTAATGAACGAATTGGGTCTCGCGTCCACACACAAGAATCAGATCGATCGTCGTTACCAGAGCTCCTATTGGTTCCGATCGAGAACTGTTGGCGCTGTGTTGGCCTTCCACTCCAACCAGCCTGATTTAACTAATTGATTTTGAAATGAAGTTTATGAGCGGAACCGTCGTACTCTTGAGTTCCCTTTTTCACACGGAATGCTTTAGGATCGTTGTCGGTTTCCTTTAGTTGAGTTGGTTTTTTCACTGTTTGGCTCTCGCCAGTGAATGGCATGGTCTTATTCATTTTTATCTGTGTTTTAAAATGGTTTCATCCGAAATAAAGGTGAGGTAAATTGTCTTAGGAATAACTCGGCGCGATTCACACGCAGACGGTTCACATCCGATTTTACCTTGACTATATCGGAGCCGATAGCGACATTTAAATAGGAACTCCTATTTTTCTGTTACCATATTTGCTTTAATCAACAAAGAGGACTTGGAATGTTTACCACATCAAACTTGACGCCGATAATCCGGTGACATCAGTGCTTGTCGTCAGCAGGGTGATCGGTTATCTATTTTTGGATCTAATCAGCGTGAAATTTCTTGTGTCTATCAGTCACAGTTGCATTGTGCTGAGAACCATTTGCCCTGATACCCAGTTGTGAACTGCAGCCTCGAAATCCCTCCCATTTTCGAAACGCTTGGGTCATTAGGTGCGGACAGAAGTGAGAACTTCCACGGCTGTCAGTCTGCATTGGCGAGTCAACTGCAAACATTTCTGGCCCTTGCACCCGTGCCATATCTGTCTGCAGGACTTGCACGGCCCAAATAATAAAAAATTGTACCCGAATTGACATAGTTTACCCGTCCGATGCCCACAGATTTCCGTCACCAGCTATCCTGCCGGTTTTAGCTCCGTAATCCAAGCTTTGACATCGGACATAGTTGACTGTTCACGAATACCTACACTTTACTGGACTAGCCTAACAAGGCAGTAAAAACGATTGCTAACTGATTAGAAAACTTGTTGAATGTGCTTGCCACGCACTGTAAAAGACAAATTCAGTGGGCCCCCGGTTTTCGTTTTGTTATTTTAAGTCAACTCTATCAGATTTTCATAAATGCATATTTCTATGCGTTTATCTTCGCGATTTTTATGCAACTAATTGTTATCATTCTGCACAAGTCATGGGTGTACATTTCCGGTCTGACCACGGTATGAGATATGAAATCAGAATTTTGAAAGCGATACAAACGACTTATTTTAAACGATGCAATAGTGAACGTACAGTTAGTTCAGAGTTTTGCTCCCGTTATCGAATATATGGTCCCATTGGTCTGTTTATTATGAAATGAAGTAAACGGCATTTAACTTTCGAAAACGCTATCCATGGGTTTCCACAGACCAAAACTTGATTACTGATCACTACCGCAAAGGTTTTAGAACGAAAAGCATTAAAATTTATTTCCATGTACTTGTTTTTCCTTAAAAGAAACACCACGCGTTATTCAAAATCCGCTGACAGTTTTCTATAATTCAGTCGATTTGTAAAACGGGTCATTTTAGCCTCATCACAATGAAAGATGTGGTACTAATTGCTTACTTCCGACTGGAATAGATCATTTCTTATCCCTGGGAATACGTGCAGACACTAAAAAGGCTACCTTTTTTCATCGCACTAGTAGCTACGGAATAATAAATGTTTCAACCAACAGCCTGTGTCTCTGTTTTCTCCAAGCGTTTCCCAGTCACACAACACAAAACTAATACTTAATTCATTTTGCTCGAGCCCGGTAACTTGGCAAACCACTAATTTTTTGAACCATTGAAGCCTGCAGCTGCAGAAACAATTTCGTCCTAGCGTGATTCTGCTAAGACTGGCGTTCATACACTTCACTTCTCTATCTCCGGGCAAACAACCTAATAGCACGGGTAAACCCAACCTCGGAAGATGCATGGCGAGTACACACTACGATCACGTAGTATAGTGTTAGAAAATTCAGATGTTTTTTTCTGATACCGAGTTGCAGTTCGTCGGTCAATCCTACTTCCAAATCGATACTGTCAGTCCGCATAAACTCAATAAGAGCTTCTAATTAATGCCGGCATATAATTTTGAT
Organism: Fasciolopsis buskii; assembly: GCA_008360955.1. NCBI lineage: Eukaryota > Metazoa > Platyhelminthes > Trematoda > Plagiorchiida > Fasciolidae > Fasciolopsis > Fasciolopsis buskii. The sequence continues at coordinate 52,369 of LUCM01002134.1, read as the reverse complement.
GTAATATCGAACTTCTATTGAATTTATAGTATAGTTAAGCGTAAAGGGCAACCAGCGCAAAATCCCTGGAATGCTTGAGCTGACCGCTATCGATCAGCGGTTTTACATCACAGTGTACCCTTGCACGATCACCAGAAACTAACGAAACATATCGGCGCGATTCAGGCAGAATCCCAACGCCAATCCCACACCATCATGTACGTACTCACTGGGTAAATCCCTGTTCTACAATGACGGCGTCGAAATAAAAATTCACTTTAATTACACGCGTCAGTGTGTGCCTAAGAATGATGCACACTCGTCAGGTAAGTTATTTTGTTACCTCCAGTTTCAGTAGGTCTACTTGTACCACTTTTTAAAAATCCCTAAATGATCTCATTCCATATTGTTCAGCGTGGATAATAAAATCAGTAAATATCAATGTTGTAGCTTTTTCCTTCAAAGCGATAGCCCATTGTCATTTTTCGACAGTAGTTCTTTGTTCATGAAAAGTGGACAAGTTAACCGTAGCTCATCCGGAAAACATGTTGGTGTTCCTATTGGCAATATTTTTTTAGGTGCGGCCGCTTACACGTTGTGATGTGGCACTATATCACTAAGTTTAGTCGAAAAGTCCTAGCTGTAATTTCCCCAGGTCAACCAGGTAGAAACGCCATAGTAAATTTTGGACTTGGGTGTGACATTCACCGGTCGGGCAGTGATGCAAACTCCCAGCGCAACTTGTGGTATTCTAATCTAGTGGATTCCGTGATATTTCCCCCTAGGTCGATGACAAATCTACCGCGCTCATTCTGTCTTATTTGCACGTTGTCTACAAAATCATACAAAAACACCAGTTCATTTACCTTGACACTCACATATCCCTGAAATTGCCAAATCAAGCACAGCTAGTCACTAAGCACAAAGTTATCCTCGCATGACGGTATTCACGTGGGTTGGAATGGCAGATCATTTACTATATGACCTGAATTCTGACTAATCTAGTTACCGTCCAGATATTGTCACATACGAAGGGCTACTGAGCTTAATTATCATGCACTTTTGCTTGGTTCGTCTTCAGATTTATCATCCACCTAACCTTCTCATCACAGCTTATTTTCACAAGCTGTCTGCCAGCTACAGAAGTTTGCTTTTCGTAGTGACTCATCCATACAATACTGCTGCTGTCATGCCATAGTTGTATCCATTAGGACCAGGTCCAATCAAACCGAATCATTCAAATTCATGTTTGCTTCGGAGGACCTGCTGCTTTGGTGAGAAAATAATGTGAAACAGAATCAAGCGTACATGACTGTCATACATCACAATCACAAGCCATTTATCTTATTGCACACATTAGCAGTTCTGTATGTTGGCATATAACTTTGCTCCGCTCCTACTATTCCTTATCTATGGCAAATTCTGTTTATTTTTTGGTCCCGCATACTCGTTTATTTTGATAGTCATTCCGTAACAGGAATGGAACTTTCCAAAAAATTCTTTCATTTTCTTTCATTGTTCACTTAGAAGTCTCAGTAATCCCATATCTTAATCGCCATCTATTCAAACGGATTGTATGATCTAATCATTACCTGGTAACAGAGATGAACATCTTCCCTTTTGCGCAACCACATTTGATTTCAGTCATCTACCTATGCATGTAACGGTTGATTCGCAGAACACCCCCTCGATAACTACTTGTGTTTCTTCATGCATACACTGTAAACTTAGGCACTTGCGAGAACAGCGTATCTCACATGCACCGAGTTAATTAAAATTTATTAAACTGAAGTATTACATTGAAGATTCAACCATATTTGTGTGCCAAGGAAACCCATATCTCGTTTACTTCATTCATGAGCATAGATGAATTTATTCACTGGCCGACTACCAAAAACACTAAACAAAGTTTTTTTCTTTTCTGTTACGTGGATCTTGATCTCATCTATGCTGGGATTCAAACACAAGAGAAATGGCCGACAGCCTAATAGCCAGCCACTCCTCTGCTGTCCGGATTCACGGAATTAATACCGTGCTTTCATGTTGTGCACTAAACTGGCATGATCCGGTCCGAATGGGTTCGTGTTTCAGTCATTCATTTCCGGTAGTGAACCTTGGTTCAGATGTTGGTGATTCCACCAAGAATTAACAGTAGTGCATCAGTGGTTTCACTGGCCGGTTAAGCATTTATATTGTTTAAAATGCTGCACAGTGTAAAAATGACGGTTTACTACGTATACTTTCATGCGATCACATTCGTTCGGCAACAGATGCATTTCGAAGAACGCTTTAGATTGAATGTGTTGTGAACTATCATACAAGAAGATCTAAAGTCTCGGTTGAGTCAATAGCCGTACACTTCGTCACCAACTACGCTATTGCTTTTCTGTTTGTGAACATAATGAAGCAGATGAATGTATACACAATTGCTCTCCTCATGTTGTGTTAGATTTCAGTCTCATTTCACGACCTAGAATTTGCAAAAAATTGTGTGATCCTTGCGTGTTTCAACTTTTGCATTTGTTGAACAAGACATCTTTTTCATTGAATTGGTATTTGAGAATGCTTAACTAATGTGAATTAATCTGCTCTACGTCTGATGTGATTACGAGAAAAAAAATGCTCAAAAAACGTCTGATTAGCGTCCAAGTTTTTCCCAACGCATGTACTGAGCAGATTAGCCTGCATCCGGATCTTAGTTTGGGAGGGAAGGTGAAGTGATCAAACCCCATTTCGGTCCGTCGTAGCATATCACAGGATTCCCATATCTTCAAATCCTTCTTTGGAGATTGGCAAACTTCGGTTCTTAGTGGCAACATGCACACGCACTACCTGTTCATATCTGACGAGTCTCTTGAATAATAGAACAAGTAGTAGCGTGCAATCTAATCTGCTTGTACAACCTGATGTCAAAGTGTTCCCTCGTCTACTGCTTCGGGTATATTTGTAAGTGTGGTGGTGCGTATGTGCATATGTGAGCAAATGTTCGTTTAACCGTGTATTCACCACGATTCTCCGGAAGACTGATAAAAGTAAGCACCGTGCAAGAGTTAGTATGAAGCAGAAAAGATCGAAATGCAACATAAAGTGATTTCCCTTATGCTCATTGTCAAGAAATAAACTCATTTTCTCAATCGATGAGAGTGGATCAGTGGCGGAAAAGACGTAATGCACTAAACCTTCGTATGCTAAATTCGTGTCTTACCCCATTGAAATCAAATTGATGCCAAGGTACCCGGTGATGGCAGACACACGAACCTGAGTACGAGTGATGTAACTAGGCTATGCCACCTACATTTTCATTTGGAGAAAACAACATATTTTATGATCTTACCTCGAATTGAATACGTGCAATTCTTCAACATCATTCTGGCAAAATTAAACTATTTGGCTTTTGAATGGCTGCACGTCTATATCCCAGTTGGCAATCACTTTGCGGGAGTTCCATTCTTGTTGTCATTGTTGCTGTTTTATTGTTGTGTAGTGATTAATTTGACTGACGAACAGTGTTTAATCTCGGCAGATAACTTCTTATGTCAAAGCATACCTGCCAACTCTCAAGGTAGATAGGTTAGATAAATGTGATAGCACTCAAACTCGATGTCATACACGTCCATCTTTGATGGCTGAAGTTAGTTTTAAGCACTCTCAACAATAAAGAAATGTCGAGAAACATTAAACTTTCCGTGTCTTATTAATTCTTAATCATTAGCATTAAAAATGAAGTGTATAAGCAGCTAGCTGATGGATAAAGCAGTGGACAAAGAAGTAAATATCTTATCAATCGGTATTTCATTACCCTCTGAGGGAAACCGTCCAGATTATTGGTTTACATGAGATAATTCACCATGTGATATCATCGCTCAACTCACCACTAAGACGCCATGGAAGCACTGTACAGCTGATTTCAGTGCCATAGACATACGGACATTCAACAAAGCGTCTGATCTACGACCAACAATACAAAGGATGCAATCCAAAGAATGCAGCTTGCATGGTGGAATTTTAATTAAGGCAATTTCATGAAATAATTCACCATGTGACTTCAAAGCCTTACTCCAATTAAGGAACCATGGAAGCACTGTGCAGTATTTTGCCCTTGTTAAGAATCATCAGCAGTGAATATCCACCGCGCTCGAACTGGGACGCGAACCAAGGACAAACAACTTTGAGTCGAACGCCTTTGTCATTATGTTACCGGGCAGGTACTCAACGGTTTTTCGAACTTCACCAAATGATGTTTCACCTTTCCGTCACTGATTTGCAGGACCACGGACCGCTGGCTCAAAAAGATCGATCCCTACTGATGTATGACTTCTCTTCAGGTAGTATGAGTATGACCAAGTCTTTGGCTATGACCTACAGAGCTTGGCTAAATGGTGTATGCCAATAGTGGGAGATTAGGTTATTGGTTTACTCTGCCAGGGGGATTAAATTTCTGTAGCTCTAGGATAGACGTTAAACTGACTGAATATTCTTGGGTTCAAACATGGTCTAACCAGTAATTATAACGACAGTGTTCATTGAAACTTTAAAAAAGCCCTGTATGAAAATATTACCAAGCATTGTATTTCCCACAATGCTTCTTTCCGTAAATTTTCACGTTTTACTTTCAAGGCCGAAAGGAATTAACAAAATGCTGCCGTCTCGCGATACAATTTTCAGTTTTCATAAATCAAATAAGAAGAACTCAGAGCTTTGCAAATAACCGGGCCGAAGATTAAGAATGCCGTCTGTTTGAAAGGCTTTTATTAAATTTGTGGCAAAGCTTTGGGTTCGCAAATTGTAGGTGAGCACTAAACTTCTGTATGAATCACTATGTTTCATTTTGGACAATTTTAGGATTAAATTAATCTTTCAGGACAGCGGAAATGGAATTGTGCCAATTTCTTTGTGGTTTATTAGCTAACTGAGGGGTGCATTCTTCGTGCTTCATGTCCTGATTCCTTGATACGATCCGCGATCATTTGAAGAATTTAAATTGGAAAGATCTATTCAGTCCTTTTGGACAAAAAGTCACCACTCCACAGACAAAATATCAATCAAATGCTGACTGTTTATCAAAAATTTCGTGGTTTTTGGCAATGGATGACGGACGCGACAAGTTCCGGTGAGTGGACTAAACACAAGACGGGAAATTTGTGAGTCAGATATCGCAAATTAGAAGTTCATGGGCTTTGATACCCCGGTTGATACCCTGTAAGTTTCTCGGGGAAATTTCGTTCGGAATGTAGATTTAAGAGCGTTGCATTACAACCGCAAATAATAAAACTTGGTAGGATGTGAACAGCATTTAGAAACTTGTACTGATATTTCGATATGATGTAAATAAAAATATATCTATCCCGATCATAATTTTTCCCTCTTAAAATTCACCTTTTCCATTCCTTCAGAAAATCGTTGTCTATGCATTTTGTCCATAACTAGCCTTTGTCAATCTGTCCATTGAATACTATATAATGATCACTTATGGAGGGAAAAATTTCACTTAATGAATCACGCGCTGTCGCAAATTGGGAGAAAATCTTCCCCTATTATATTAATCCAGGTTGAGTAATTACACGAGAATTTTGATTTTAGAAAAATCAGCCTTTACCTTGCTGTCGCACATGGACGACTGAGGTTTCAAAGGATATAAAACGGCACTCCTATGTCCACCACAAATTCGGTAGAAAGATTTATCTAATGGGGACCTATTAGTAGGCTACCTCGACCCCATTTTGAACCCTTCAAATCTCCGAATCGGATAGATCTCTTACAACTTGGGACCGAATTCTCATGCTTTTTTTAAATCTTAATTTGTCTTGTAACCAAAATCGGTTGTTACCAGCATTCTCATGATTGTGTCTCTCTAAAGAAACTTACAATGGAACAGATGAATATGTCGAATTTGAATGCTAAATTCCAGCACCAGAGTGTATGCGTCAAATCTTCCTTTGAATTCCTCTTGCCAAATCACACTCTATTCGTCCTAGCCCAAATTAAATGGATTTTAGCATTGTCTGTTCTCTACGAACGTGGAAAAATTCCTATTTCCTAGATTACATAAAAACAAACACCTGTTGTCAAACAGAACCAAAAACCTACCTGTTCCGAACTCAGCCGGTGGTGTACCTGGTACGGTCGAAGGTGTGGCAAATCCGCACTATCGTCCGCGTGAAACTGATACTGATCTCGATTATTATAGGCGAACGGGTGGTCCAGTTTCTCTTGTAATTCGTGCTGTAATAGTTGCAGGGGAATTTGTTTTGGTGCAGTCACATGGCCAGAGTTTGTCAAATACAATTCATTCATGCGAGTCTTCCAAGGTGAAGTCGAGGGTGAGTGTTGAATTCCAGCCGAGGCTTGCACCGGTCGCTGTATAGTTGTTGTGAATATCGGTGTTGGTGCTGACCTAGGAGGTAGTGCTGAGGATCCCGTTGCCGGAGCTGCCAAACGTAGTTGACCCAGAGATTCTGCTCGACCGCTAGATATGCTAAAATCATATTGATCCATTGTAGACTTAACATTATATCTTATTACGGGTAGCTCCTGACTACTAGCCAAATCCAGACCACGAAATCGGCTGACAGTTTGTGAGGTAGTCAGCTGATTTGGCCATTCCAGTTGCTTCAGTCGGAACAAACTGTAATCTGTGTTGGAACGCTTCAGCTTCGCTCGGTGGGAATCTTTGTTTGATTTGTTGTTGTGAGATGATACGGAATCGTGAGTGGTGCAAATTTCCACAATCTGGCCTTCTCGACGAGAGCTGGAACGATCACGACGACTTGGTGAACGGACGATAATCTGAAATTGGTTGCAGGGCGTTTTCGTTTTAAATTTAGAGTTAAATGTATGCGTTGTCAACCATCCTGTTACAATGATTCAAGTCCTATTAGCCTCTGAGCAAACCGAGATGAACTGATGCCGTGCAAGCTCGTGAAAAAACACTTATTATATCTACCTAATTCTCTGTGACTGAATACTCCCAAGGACAGAGTTTAATGCCCAGCCCTAGTAGCGCCAATATGTGCCAGCCTCATAGAACCAAATAAGGCACAGTCCATGTAGCCTATCAAATGCAAAAGCACGTCTACCTGTTGGAAGTCAGATCCGTCTAAGGCTGTTTTATTTTCATAACTGTGACAGAAGTACGCCTCGTGATAGGTTTTCTGGTGCGTTCATGGTATGGGATAATTTCCTGATCAAAAGACGATTATGTAGAAACACCTCCAAATCTTACTATGTGATCAATAAAGCAGATCCGTAATAGCAAGAATTCTCCACGTAATTGGAAAGTCAACAAGCAAATAGGTTAACTGCATCCATACTTCATGTTTAAATTTGAAAAATACACGATATAAACATTTATTTCAAGTACCAGGTTATGGGGGTGAAATTTCGGTCTTGATTTAACTCTTCAATGCAAGTATTTGGCACAGATGGCGGTCAAGTAGATTAAGCGTTCGTCCCCAAAAAGGTCGGAGGCTCGAATCCCAGATTGAGAAAACACAAGTTGGCGAACAATTTCGTTTTCAGTAATTCGTACTCATGCCAGTATATCACCATATGTATATA
>LUCM01002134.1:25674-43464 GCA_008360955.1 Fasciolopsis buskii | reverse complement strand
TGTCTTTGAGACTATCTTTTGCTACCTTCTGTCTAACCAGTAACCTAGCTAACCTAGCTAATCCCAGATTCTCCGGTCACTTTTGCGATAGATGGGTATTCGCTGTCTCCCGGCTCGTTACCATGCCTAACCCAATGAGAACTTATATGGCTCTATGCCACACCAAACATGAGGGTTACTGTTGCTGGTCCCCTTTCCCGTGTACTGGGATCCACTGGTTAGGGAAAATTCTCCTTAAACTACACTCATGTATAAAATATTTCATTGAAAACATAAATGGGTGGGAGACTTAGTCCGGGTTCAAAATTGACTTTGCAATTATTGCTGGTGATCACTTATAGTTGTGCGGTGCTCAACTACTCAGTCATTATCGTACCTGCACACGCGGAAGATCGGTCCTAACCTACCAATAAAAGAACTTTCGGTCATCCACCATTTTTGTGGCTCCAAAAGAGACATCTTAAATAAACCGAATAACCTCTGGCAAAACGACTGGTGACACCTTGTCTTGGTTTCCTGTGGAAGAGATGATTTGCAGTATACAATTAATAAGGAGTTAACTGCGCGACCGCTAAGCCAATCGGCACAGATGTGCAATTGTGAACTGCTAAAATTTCTACCCAATTCGGTTTAATCCTATTAAATATTCTAAAGTATTTTGAAATTTCATCAGCTGAATGAGGGATGGCTGAATCTCATATGTCAACCTCTCTGAAAAACAAAAAAGCTAGATTCAAAATCTGTGTAAATAACAGTAAAATATCGATGGTATTCGCAGTCTACGACTCAGTTTCAACTCTCGATGAATTCGTAATGTGATGTTGATCGCGGCTGTTCCTAGCAATGGGATTCAAAAAGATAAGGGAAAAACAAGGCAGTAATTGATGACTCAAAACATCTGTCCCGTCCAATGCTTTAGCACATATACTGGCATTTTCCAACCTGCTTTCTCAGTTGGTAGCTTGATTTTTGTCCACAAGGGCAGATGACATTTTAGTAAAAAGGCTATAATCGATAGAATTTCGATATTTTCAAGTGTGAGACGATACTCGAGGAGCCACAGCTAGGCCAGAATTAAGGCAGAAGGTTGACTTTTGTGTATTACGGTGTCGTTGTCTAAAACGATATTAGTCTTTCTAATTTTTGCTCTCGTGAGCAATACCAACAAACGCGCGACTGTTTGCATAGTCATTTATGCGGTTACTGGCACTCTTCGGTTATGTTTGCACGCTGTTGTCCGCTTTATCCGTCCCATACTCTCACCCAGAACCGATGGTGAGGTTTCGGGAACTTTTCTTCATCTACCCACATGCGGAACATTCTACTGAAAAGGATCGTTGCTGCTAATCTGGCTGTCTTCAAGAGTTCAGCTACCCACCTCATTTTGATGAATTCACCGGATATAAACTTCAAACAAGGCACTTTGAAGGCGTCCAGCGTTCTGCATGGTTCATTAATTCTAGCACTTTTATTGCATTCAACTTTTAACTGAGTACCAAGGCGAACGAACTTCATGAATCACACATAAGCACACTTAAACTGTATCTAGACTGTGATGGAAGTGGTATTAGTGTTTGTTCTAACTTAACGACAATCAGGTGCAGTGCAGTGCTAGCTTACGCGATTAAGCCGCATCATTACCAACCAATCACATGGACAAATTAGCTTTCACAGGTTGTTTTTTTTGTACCAGTGCTACCAGTACTTAGGCCAAATTGGTGATTTCCTGTCCTCATCATTAGGAGTGAGATAGCAGAACATCCGGTTATCGGATAGCCGAATTGTTTTCCAAGCAAATTTTGAGTCTGAATGATGATCAGCAAACGTTTATAATTTGACTACCAACAATAACGGAAAACAGAACATGGAAATTGCTTCCGCAAGGAGAAAGGTTTCATTATTTCCCAAGATAGTTGCTGACATGTCGAGGTAAAATCGACAGAGGCGTCCGGGCCATCTCATTGGGCCATCTGTCTGAGGAAATTTCATGCAGAATGCTTGAGAAATCCGTGCAGAGATGAAGACCGTTACCACCCAAATTCCGTGTTATTATTTCAACATACTTGGGCTTTGCTACTGTCAGACTCAAACAAAATTTTGAGCGAGCGTGACATTCAGACTTAGTAATTGAAAGTCTTCTAAAAATCTTATGAGACATACTTGAAGAAACTGGACTGTTGAGCAAACTCGCTTCATGGAATATGCATGCAGTTAAATCCAATCAGGTATATGTGAAGCGTACGTGAATATGAAAAAGCATGCAGCCACAGTTCGTTTCGTTTACGTAGCTCCCTATTTCTAACCGTGCACTTTTCTATTGTTCCATTATGAATGGAAACCACCAAAAATGAGCTTTATCATCAACCTGCTGGTTTAAAAAATCATCTGCTGCGCAGAATTGGAAATTATAACTAGAACAAGCGACATCACGCTTTCAACCGAACAACTTTATAGCGTGATAGCTATATGCACTGTAAAGATGCGGCAACATATTTTAATGTAACTTGTATATGCCACCATTTATTCGGACTCTGACAAAATTATTCTCATCTCCTCCGTGGGCACTGGGTTGGAAACTACCGTTCTATTCTAAAATGTTTTAGTCCAAGGTCGCTGTTAGTGTGTTGGGAAAGTGGTATCAAGATCGGTAAACACTTATGTGGCATAACGACTAATTAAAATGCTTGATAGTTATGGCCAATACGCAATATCACTAACCTTGTTGTTGTCTGGATGAACGCAATTCCTCACGACCCATTTAATAACAAATGAAATATTTAACCTCATTACAAAATGTGTTTAGTTCTTGTTAGCACATTTGACGTAGGATCTGCCAATTTAAAGGATCCGGAGCGTAGGCGTGACTTCTGGTTACAGATTAAACGTCGCGAATGTACAGCTGCGGTAAGGTCGGTGCTGCTGCACGGCTGAGAAACGTGGCCTTTGATGACAGACGTTCGAAGATTTTCAGTAGTTGAACACTGATGTGTTCGTAGTAATGGTATAATGTGGTAAGATAATTTTATCACTAACGCTGAATTTAGGTGTAAGATTATTAGCCCCAGAGTTCAGTGTTTAGAAGCTCCATTAAGGCCAAAATAAGTTAAAGAGATCATGATATATTATGGTCATCCTCATCGTACGCTATTTTTCGAGGCAGGTAATGGTTGGAAAATCAGTAACGGAGGCCAGTCGATGAGATGATAAAAGGTATGAAAATCTTGACCAATGGACTGGCTCGAGTATGTAGGGGTAGACTACCGGATTTAGATCCATCAGGACTCCCTTCCCCTAAGTGTAGGCTGGAGACAACGAATGACAAGGCTGAATGCTCTAGTCAGTGGTATTTTATCATTTGAGTGATTCCCTCTTCTGTGTATTTCTTCCACATATTACCTTGCATTTGATCCGCCGCTCTTTCTCATTCAGTTCTCCTCTTCCGAGTGGATGATAGCAGCGGCAATCAAATTGTGCGATGTGGTATTAATGAAACCATGTATCAGTCAATCTTTTTATCATGTTCACAGCAGTTACTTTTTCACCATAATTTCGAAATTGACAATTTTACTAAGAATTTCTTCCGCATCTTTATTTGCATCTAGGTTACGAAAAACACTGCCGAATCGGACGAAATTATTTAACCGTTGCTAAAACCAGACTGGCCCACGTCAACACAATCCGGTTATTGATAAAATCAGACAGCTTCTGCCCGACAGAGATGAAACATGCCTCGGATTAATCTGAAGAACAGAAACGTGGTCTAACTTGAATTCGGCCCATTTTGTGCTCCGTCATTGTGCAGTATCGCTGGGTTCGTGAGGGGGCCTAATATTAAGACTTGGACGGGGAAAATATTTGAGGAAGCCAAATTTGAATAAACTGAGTGAAATCCGTTTGAGCTTGGTAATAAACTAGATAATACAATTGAGCAGTCGGTTCTTGTGGACGAATAGCTTGCTTCTAATTTTTTTGGCCCAGCCTATGGTTTCTTGTTTACAACCAGAATGAACGGCTTCTCCACGTAGATTTGCCCCACGATGTTGCCCAAAATTGTTCGACAGTCTTCTAACAAAACAGCCTATTATAATGAATCTCCTTTCATACACTAAGATTGACATTTGCTCATTTTATTTGTGCTCACATGGATAAAAATTTGAAAATTTGTTTAATAGAATAACCACTGATGCTAATGTTTACTGTGATATAAACCTGACGATCTACACTAGGAACATTCACTTTGAAAAAGGCGCTCACACTATCACTGTTTCACAACTCTCCAGTTAACCAGCCCCCTCGTCATACACCATCATGTCATTAAGTGAATACACCAGTGAAGAAATCGGTTCAACTCGATGAGACCCCCGTATATTTGGTGCGCAATCAACTCTCTATCATGGTATTCCGGATTGAATGTACTGTTAGATCAAAAACATAACTGTCCTTAGAACACTTCAGTGCATTCAGCATGCAGCTTGAGTCGACACCTTGGACATATCAGCCCAGAATTTCTAGTTCCGAAATTCATGAAATCATAAGGTTCTTAGCACAGTTACTTACGTGCGATTCGCTTGCATGAATGTTTTCCGGCTTGTTGTCAACCAACTTTTTTACAGCTTGCACACGATCCTTTGCCGGTTCATTCTCGTTATGTTGATCAATTCCTGGTGGTGGCGCCGTGATTCTACCGGAATTCCCCAGGTATTCGTCCACAGTATCTGGATCACGTAAACAAAAGCGTCCATTTGGCGGATCACGATATCGACGACCTGAGGGCGGGGTCAATGGTAAGTTTGTTGAGTTCTCATAAATCCCGTCAGATCGTGTCTTCCGGGCACGTGGTTTCACCTCGACTGTGATGTTGTTCACATCATTGCTTTTAAAATGTCCCGCGACCTCTGGCTGACTAATCAGTTCCTGGCGGCTGCGTGCCCGGATGTGTGATGGTGACGGGCCAATGTATCCACTAGTTGGATTACGTTTCGCACTTTCGGATCGATTAACTGAATTCGTTCTGTGATAGTCGCCAAAATATTCTCGACTATGAGACGCCTTTGAGGTTTGGTGAACAATTTCAATATAACCAGACGAATTATTTGAGGTGGTTCTTCGCCCTGAAAGTGTCCTTATTAGAGTTTCATTCCCATTCATTTTTGCCGGTCTAACGGGGAGATTCTGAAAGGTAAATTGTGGGATTATCATGTTCAGGACCGTATCCAGTTTTCACCAGTGCTGCTAGAAACTACAAGTGGGTTTAAATCCATCTCACATTTATGAAAAGACCAGTTCGTTTGAATGATTCGCAACCTAAAGTTACACTTTACATCAAGATATCCCATTCGACCAGTACCTAAGTGGACGAGAAATGACCAAAAATTTGGATTTTAGCGGTTTCTATTTGTGTGCTGTCAAATATCCATAAAAATTTCATAACAAACTGTGGTTCACAAGCCCCTGTTTTATGTAGCCTTTACATCGTGCTTCTGGTGCTCAGCTCCAGCTGTTTGCTAATGACAAGCGTCCACTCGAAGGTGTGCGACCTTCATGAAAAAGCCGAGTCCATCAGAACTGGATAAAATAGCGTAATATGATAACTTGTGAGAGAATTTGAAAATCTGCGGGTTGACTCACTTTAAACTTGTGATTTCATTGGATCACATCAATTATTACTCATTTAGGATATTCCCATGATCACATTAGAAATTAAGCCTCAAAGAGGGTACAGATTCTAGTATTTCATACCCATGGTCACGAACGAAAATTACACGATTGATTAGCCTTTAGTTGGGTGGTGCACAGACTAACGAGATCGCCTCAAGCAACTGTGGGCTTGATATTCTTGACCCAAAGTTTCACTTGTGTAGTTCCCTTTTGTCCAGTAATTTTCTTGCGGTTCACAGAGAGAGTTTGCCTAGGCTGAACTCACTCACGGTTATCTATTCACTCAAATGGTACATTTCGCAAGGACCGCAGCGTCGGATGTTCTTCTGAACGCAATAAAGATCATCGGCCGAAATTTTTTGCGTCCTGGGAATACAGTTACATTTTTTAGCTTCATTTTGAGCAATTTAGTAAATAGTGGGGACAAGATCAACAGAAACAAATTATTTCGCGCAGTGTATCGATTCCCCCCCAAAAAAACTAGTCGAAACCGGCGTGACTATATACCCTGATGGATGAGGAAGCGATCCTCCGACGTTTAATTGACCTTGGTCTGTGTACCCGAACGCATTCAGTCTGGAACCATCAACCGTCCTGGCCAAATGTGAAACGAAAAGCTACCCTGAAAACATATCGGCCGTTGAAAAACTGAAACAAACTGACCTTTTCCATTAAAGAATGACTTGAGGACTCTACCTAGCCATGCTATATCACCAAAAACCAAATTTCATTTGTTTGCAGAAATTTTAAGAACAGTGCGGTTTCTTCCAATGCGGGTGTGCTGTCAACAAAATCATCCATTGAGACCGCAGTTAAAAAATCCAATCCGATTTCTTGTCTCGGTTCAACAAACTTATTTACAATGCTGATTCGTCGCACTACTACCAGTTAAAAGGGTCTCGCAACACTGCAGGTGGTACTGAATTAGAGCAAGGAAAAGGGATACCTGTGAGTACATTAAAATAAACGTGATAAGTGTTTTGGTCATACATTCCAATGATTACCATGAATTTGGGATGTCGAAAAGTTTTCCCGGTCTACTCAGAATTATGCCGAACAAAACCCAACCTATTTTGGAAATGTCATTCATTGAAAAATAACATGGACCAATTCACTAGATTTGTTAGGTATACATCTACTCACCAATTGTGAAGTGGTATATAGGCAATCAACACACATTATACCACACACGCGGAATTCCAGTCATCTTGTCTCACGCTCACGAGAGTGAGACGTCAGCGTCATAAATATCTGGCGATTTTTAGTAGTTGTGACCAGTTTGGAATACGTTTTGTCATTATTCCAATTTAAAATGTATAATAATGTGAAACACAAACACGGCGTCACTTTCAGTTATTCGATTACGAAAACATCAGCAGCACTTTTGTTCAACTAATCCGATAAGTGTTGAGGAACTTCGACCATAGAATTCTTTGATCTTAGCCGAGCTGAACCTATTCATGCTTTCCACCCAAGATTTTGATTGATAACCCAATAATCCCTGTCTTTTGGTCTGACGTTGTACCACGACTGATGGAGAACGGGTTTTGTTCGTTTAGGTCTTATTGAGGCCATAAACTTTACGTTCAAATACACAAACACACAAACATATACACAATCCAAATCTATACGCTGTTTGAAAGTGAAGATTTGACAAACCGATGTGACCCGTTCATACGATATTTGGCAAACACTATAGCATCCGGTCGAAGCGGGCAAAACAAGTTCAAGCAGCTCAGGCAGCATTGCTGACTTAAGTCTGGAGTCAGTCTTATTTGTTGTGGGACGTTTGCACCGGCAAATTTTGGTCTGGTTTCGTTTTTCTCTCTTCCGGGAGAATTTTTCACCTATAGGGTCGAAGGGGAGAAATCCAGTGTGCTTGCACAATGTAATGATGTTTCTGCAAGCGCTAGAAAGACTACATTCAACAGGGATCAGTGACTGGCAACGGAAAATGGACTAGAAAAAAATAAGACGTGGAATACAATTTCACAGGTATAATGAGTAGAACGTATTCCGTGACCATTACATTTATTTAATTTTCTCATAATAATACCTTAGCCGATTCGCTTTTGAATTAACTCAGCATAGTCCCAGGTGCAGCACTGGCAAAATGTCTGTGGCCTCAGACCGAATACGACAGAAACTGTAATGTGAAAATCAAAGTCAGTTGACTAAACTGACGCCTAAAATGACAATCACGTGCCATTAACTGAGACTGAAATCCAAACTCACAAACCGACTCACACACAAAAAACGATGTCTGTCCTCTCCCCACAAGTACAAAACCATTTTAATGCAATGATATGCTGCAAACTGGTAGAAATTTCGACTTTACCTACTCACTATATTGGTCTATCGTAACCCAAAAATAAAACGGTGGCGTATTCCACTCGTGGAGATTTTGACGAGTCATCTGGCTGAGGTAAGTTCTTTGTGAGCTGCTAGTAAAAACAGATCAATACTATCTGCTCACTTAGGATTTTGACAGTCATAATGAATTTCTGTCCCTGGATCAAGGTGTAGCTCATTCCAAATGAAAGATGTTAAAACAGGCCACGCCGAATATTTAGCGCATAAATGTGGCGACATTTTGATGGCGGCCCGAAATTCTCCATGATAATTTATATCCTTTTCGGTTGTTACGTGTGTTTGTTCTCCTGCTTGCCTAATCACTACGCATTGCGAATCAAGATTCACTTAGTCTAACTGCAAGCCTCGTGTTTGACAAAGGGAAACCTGTTTCATGATCTATTCTCATTCAAACCTACAAACCTTTCACGTATTTTGATGCAGGTGCGGAGATTAACGAAACCAAAGTGATATTCACCTGTTTCAAGGTTTCACAATGAGCCAGATGTTGTGTGGAATTAGACGCCTACTGAAGTATCAAGCATCCAGAAATCGATATTACGAGCCTGAATCGAAATGGCAATCTTCCATCTACTAATAGATGTTCCACCACCGAGGTATCTTGGACACTACTCACAAAAGTTGATCATTTAACTGAACATCCAGTGTTACCCTAATCACTATTCCAGGGACAATTAGCAACTAACATCGTTTAAGTAATAGGATTACTTTACAATAGAAGGCAATAGTACAACTGGACGGAATCCAAGGGGCATTTTTGATTAACCTTCAGCTGTTTCTCCGGTGGCAGGTGTTATGTGGCACTAGAATTGCAAGTGCGCAGTGGGCATCCAAAAGTCGATTCCAGGAGTCAAATCAAAATAGCAATGAAGCAAGGAATGTCCATTGTAAAACATACGACTTACCGTATTGTTGTATTTATGCTTTTGGTCATAGTAAAACTAACATCTGCTCTTAGAGACTAAAAAACTGAATGCCTTGGTTATTACAAAACAAAATCGATGAAATATCCTTCCAGCCAGACCTTGATTTCTCTATACGCATTTGTATTTCTGCAGACTACGAAGCACACTTTTTGAATGAAGTTCAAGCTGTCTAATGAACTGTCAGCAGATTCACTCCTCATTTATCTATATGAACTAGTGGCTCGATTTCGATTTGTGGAACCACTGTCTTTTGTTCAAAGTAGTAAGTATATATAGGTAATTGAGACTGTCACTGTTATCTGTCAGTATTTGTTTCGATTAATAATGAACCAATTGACATCACTTGAATAAACAAAAGCCACGAAAGCCATATCGTACAGGAACCAAAGCATGGGCAAATTTAGCCTTGCAATGCATTAGGAAATGTCATTATGCACTTGCTCGTTTCCGTGAGCGACAGAGTTTTGTCTTCAGTTACATTTCATCGGCTGATGCTTCGTAGAGTTACAGACTAGAAGGCAAACTGGCAATATTGTTCAACGAGCAATTTTGTCTCCAAAAATGGGACGTGACTAGCTACAATCGAGCCGGCTTTTTTTCTTTTCGGTCAGATCCTCTGTCGGCTGATAGCCACATTCATCGTCATCCCGGACTAGACCGCTACCGCTAAATTGGCAAAATATATCACCGACCTAATCAAGGCTAACTGTGCTGACTTTTGGATGCGCAGAATGCAAGTGTTTTTCTACTGTTTAGGAGAGAATTACTTGAAGAATCAGCAAAACCAGATCAAGGTGCATTAAAGTCTCTGTGGTACCTGTCGATCGTAGTCAACAGCTATTTTGAAAGTGGTATGTGGCGGTGAAAACGAGAGGAATTTTGGTTGAAAGAACCGAGAATTTCAGTGTGGGAATAAAACCAGTGGCGTGATACCCGCATAAGTTAAATAAACACTTGACAGTATGGAAATTTTATCCACTTTACTGGGGTGACGGAAACCACGTTTGCAGTTATTCTTAGGGACGGATTGGACTTTCATTTAGAATTGTCTCACACTTTCATGGTATTATAAGCTCGAGACTACTAAATAGGCGTCTGCTTTTAGTTTCCAGTTCACTATAATTGTTCATTAGTCATTCACAATAATACGAAGCAATAAAGAGTATAAGTGATAGACTATTCCGGGCAAATTATCGAAAGTAACTGCTCAGTTACGACAAAACACGTTGGTCTTTTTACCTTTTCGACGGGGTGTGGGTCAGTGTGTTTGTTTGATGATTCACAAAAGCAATTGGTGAAAAATGTGTTTAACGTTTAGCATCCAACCGGTTAAGGCAGCTTTTCGTTAAACAGAAAATGCTCTATTTGCTCTTTTCTCATTGTATCGATTTATAAACAGGAGAATCGTGCGAGCAATTGTACTATCCGTCTCACTATATCCTGTTACTTGGGAAATCCTGTGAGTTGTACAAAGCATTATGACCGCACACAAAGCCTGAAATTATCCCCGACTCTGTTGTGTTCAAACTTGTTATATTCGTCCTATTTCATAGTTGCCGGAAAGCCATTGTGTGAGAATGATGCCGATGATGCACCAGATACAAAACGACGTCACAACAGTCCAAGGAACTGTCTTCACTTACTTCAACAGTAGCAACTTATGCATTTTTAATTGAGCCTATTTCATTTTACTGTATCGAGCAAAAAGAGGCTTATTTTACCTTAGTCGGGGAGAAGGAAAATCGAATTATCTGCACCACTGGTCAAGTAAACTTTTTCCTCACAGGTTAACTCAATAAGCATAGACTACCAGTTTTCAAATCTGGCTAAACAGCTACTGATTGACGTGGAAAAAAGTGCCGGAGTCATGTGTTTTCCAGTTACTGCCTTGTCAAAAACATAATGGTGAGCTAGATTTGAAGTTCTGTTATTGAAGGTAAACGACACGTTTTTTTTCTCGTCAAACACTCCGACGATAATCTAGTGCTCGTGAAATCTGTGTGCTTACTAGCCTAGTCGGATTTCTGCCTGATCCGCCTTGCATATCCTAGAGCGCAGGTGCTTGTTATCACTGTCTCTTCAGCTAGCTAAAAGCAGCGTTTGACTCCATAGATAATGCAGTTCTTTGCTGGTGCCAGTCGAGAATGGTGTACAGAAGATAATTATTTATTATTCATCTGATGGTTTCCAATACCCAAGGATCACGTGCATGCAACAACCTTTCAGTTAAGCCAGTCAAAAGGAGGGGTTCCTTCATATTTACTCTTTTAAAAGCTTCTTTTCAATACTTCAGTTGAGATGGCCATATAAAACATGTTTTCCTTTGAGGGAAAAACGCGTTACCATTTTTGCACAAAGTGAACTGTCAAACGTGGAGTATACAAGGGAAGTCTTCTCTCTAAGAAGAGACCCAGTCAAGTTGCCTATTTTCGGCTGATAATCTAATCAAAATTCAGCCTTTTATGGCTGTCATCCCATTTCGAATTGCAAACTACTAATGCACGGCTCGACCGAGCCGAAGACAAAAGCCACCATTTCAAGGGAATAGTTGACGGAAGCAATGGTTTCATAAACTGAGATGACACAACTCACCAGGTTGTTAAAGTTCTTATTAATTAATTTCTCTGATATACCGGTCCCAATAGGATTTGAACACTTTACAGCATTAGATGCATTATCTTCATGAACGTTGGTTGGACGGTTAAAGAGTATATTCAGCCTCAATTTATAGATTAGAAACAAGGTTGATGCCAACAGCAAGTAGGATATTCTCCGTGTGTGAGCACCGACCTCTTCACAGTATTGGTCGAATGTGTTGGAAAATTTGCGCCAACGACGCTAAGGTTAGTGGTGTGCCATTACATCACAAAGTCCTTTATCGGGGGCAGAGGTGAGATTTGAATGAATAAAAGGAGTTAAGAAAGTTGCTATTCATACACATTTGCAGATTCTCTCACTACACTGTCCTCCAGGGGCATTGTGTTGGATATTAGTAGGGTTGGTCGGCACATGAGATGGCGAACATCCGCAGAAGCCTTAACCAATGAGCTGCTACCAGCTGGATGGATTAAACCGTCCAAACCGATTGCCTGACTGACTGCCCTTAAGACTCCGAATTTCACTCACGAGCGTCAAGTCTTCCGGTTAGTTATGCATATCCTCTATCCTAGGGTTTGAAACCGTGCTTCCAACTGGAAGACGTGAGTGTTACCACTGCGCTACTGGCTGCCATCCAGGTTGACCAAAATTGCCCGGACTAAGTTTATTCTGATATCGCCCTCGGCAACATCTAAACATGGCAAAATATGACGAGATGCTATAGGCACCGAAGTACATGCAACCGGGAATCCTTTCTCGTCTTCATATTTCTTCTACTGAATATTTTCGGTTCCTTCGTTTGTAGTTCACATCACTTCTATGTAGCCTACGCTACGGTGCAGCAACCAGAACCGCATGACGGTGTTATGTAGATGCAACTGTTCTGTACAAGAAAGACTGAACGGTAAATGAACCATGACGGAAAGATTCAGTTTGGGCCACAGTTATTGATATTTATGAAACCAAACAATTTTTTGCCCGCAAAGAATTATCCTTATTCGCATTCCCATCATGCATTATCTCGTTTCTGTTCGTGAAATGGAAACGCCCACAGACAGTATTAAAACAAGCTTATATCACGGTGCAGTTAGTGGCTGTATGAACTAAACGGAACTGAGTCCGATGTGTTTGTAATCGCAACCCTATGCATCATCATTCATGCTTCATAACTTTGTCCTAAACACAGTATTTGCATCTCCTCAAAAGCATTTTACGGTCGTAGTTTCCACAAGCCAACTCTCTGGATTTGTATAAATCATTGATTTTATTTTAGCTTTTAAACTGCTCTTCGCCGGCTCTTCTAATTTATTAATGCATACTCAAGTAACTGGCAAATTCTGACGAACGAAGAAAAATGCTCCCCTTCACGAACAAGCAGCTGAGTAAATATTATATCCCTGAAAATGCATTCGCAATAAAACCCATTAAAGATTGCCCGCACTTAACTGATCGGCTTGGATATGACGACGGGAATGGTAGCAAAACAAATAGCCAGTCGTCGTCCTGCTTTCACATTATGTCCCACATTGAGGTCATACACTTTTGTTATTTCGCTGTTTATCTTTCATATTCACTTGCCCTCTCCGAGTAGGAGTTGCATGACCCGAAATCGAAGTAAATGAGTTTACCGTGAGAAGTGTGAATTGATTTTTGAGGTATCTGTTAACTAGCTTTCACTGTTCAGTTGAAGGGTGATAATATAGTATTCCTGTTACTCGACACATCATTATTTCTGTCTGGTCGTCGGACGGAGTGCTTACTCATCTCCAGCGTTGATCAAACATAAACGCAAAGATTTTCGGCGCCACCCTCTTTCGCTCGAGCCGGCGAGCACGATTTGACTCAGTAATCGATATTTGCCAGCCTAGGTGAACGGGAGAAACGAGTTAGCATTTCGCGGATGCATTTTCTCCTTAGTACTCACAAAAACAAAAATGTTATTCGTTCGAGTAAAGTCTCACCACAAAAATGTAGAGCCAAAAAGAACGGAACTATTTACTTGAGTGCGTAAGAAAAGGCTCGCTTTCTCTTAGTGTCATTTTTCTTTTGCCTGCTACAGCTGAATGGTCTGATAAGAACATTCATTAACTTCGGGTTTCACGAATCCGTGATTTAATCCTGGGGACACTGTTGAAACTGGTTACAATGGACAAGTCAACTTTCTTCTTTACTAACTATTAGTTGGTTGTATTGTATTTTTCACAAGGGCGTTCATTTTAAGTTTAAGGGGTTCCAAAACTTTTCAACGATGTCAAACCCCGTTTTGATATTTTCACGTTAGAATGTTAAAAATAGATTACTTCAAAGCCCGGTGCGGTCACTCGATCTCGCAGCTAGCCTTGTCCTACATCCATGCCTGGATTAAAGCCAAATCATAGCAGGTGACATTGGTACTTCCAATGGCACTCACCAGTTGTCCAATGTTCACCTCTTTGTAGTGCTTCAGAAAGCACTGGTACAAATATACTTTGCCAAGTAAAGAAAATTAATTCTTTTACATTTCTACAACTTGATGACAATTCTAGTCTCATCGTGCTTGTGTGATCGGTATTACTAATTTACTTTTGCTTGAGTATTCACGCAACTGTGCCCATGTCACAAGTACATCTGATGCTGCTTCAATGTGCGTGACAATACTGGCCGAATATATGATAACAGAGAAGTAAATGAAACAAACGATTATGTTTTCATCAATAAATAACCTTGTCCCGACCACCGTCTCAACCTACTTGGTGTACTCGATCAGAGAAAAATTTGAAACCACTGTCAACCTCACCTCTGATTTGTTTGGATTTCCGTTAGCAAAACCACAACTCGGTTGACCCAGAGATTTTCCGAAACGGTAAACACACTGTGCGTGAGGTTTTTAGTGTCGCGAAAAATACCATCGCATTCTAGCTATGCATTATCCGTATGTATGGTAGAACCCTGACTGTGAAGGTAAAATCGTTAAGCTATTCGCTGGTCTACCTATTTTTCTCTAACAGCTTTATTTCCATTACATCGTGGAAGGTTTATGAATTCCGGGCGCAGTGTTCGAATCATTTCCGTATCTAACGAACTACCCACTTCTTGACTATTCGTGTCACGGAATTCACGAAGATCAAATGATTTCCTCTTTCGCAAATGC
The DNA here is from genome assembly GCA_008360955.1 of Fasciolopsis buskii. Classification (NCBI taxonomy): domain Eukaryota; kingdom Metazoa; phylum Platyhelminthes; class Trematoda; order Plagiorchiida; family Fasciolidae; genus Fasciolopsis; species Fasciolopsis buskii. The sequence continues at coordinate 28,779 of LUCM01002134.1, read as the reverse complement.
GGGCTGCCTTTTGCCGATCTTTTTCTTTGCTGTTTTGGTGTAAAAATGTGATCCCACTGGAGGGGGGAGTAAATTCATATTTCTCGCCCATCTTGGTTATCAGATTACTCCGCTGTGACATTATCCTCCATCCGAACATTGAAATTATCCATACACAGCTGCCTGATCTGAAATTTTGAATGAACCAATGCAGATCAAAGGCGCACATTGCCACATTTTACGGGCCGGCTCTTAATGAACCACGGAATATTAAAATCACAAATACAGTATTTATCCCCAGGGGGTTTTCCAGGGACCTGAACATCCGTTTATATTTGAACTCTACCCCAAAGTTTATCAATCACTGTAATTCGAGCACATTCATCTAAACTTGCTCCGTCTTCGATGAGGCCGATGGTGATCGGATGATTAAAAGTAACGAAACTGTGTAACCACACATGCATGTGAAGAGGTGATCGGTTGATCTTTCTATCCAGAATATGTTTGGCTAAATAAATGAGGTGTAATCTAATTATCGGTAGGTTAGAAAATCAATCCAAGGGATTAGTTTGGGGTTTCGCACTATTCATGAAAAAAGCCAACGATGCAAGAGAGAGCGAGAGTACACCGGGAAATTTTTCAATGAAAACTAATTTGGTCGTTATTTCAGTCTGTGAAGCGAGTAGTTCCTCCGAATTATGAGAATTCGGGATTCTACTGTAGTAAAAGTGATAAATGGGAATTTTTAAAAGTTGGATCCCGTCTATTAAAATTCCTACGTTCTTTTTGATTTTGTAACCTGAAAAATCGATGAAAACCAATTTCCAACAAGTTCTATCTTATGATATCAAATATCATCATCAAATAATAGTGCTTTAGTTTCAGTTTATGTACTCCATAAAGAATGAACTCAGAAGAAGCAACTTTCAGCGCGAGAAACTGTAGGCTTAATTTGAGAACAAGCGCTGTGGTAAACGTCGCTCGCCTTCGATGCATCTGATTGGCCAACTGACCCAACCAGCCATCAGCCCATGATTGGCCACCTGTTGTCTAGTACTCCTTGTGAAAATATCTTGGACAGACCTCAGTCATGAGTCGTGCACGCTACTACCCGGGCGATGCGTGTTCTTATGCTTTTCACAAGGAGGGTACGAAGACAAACGACCACTTGTGGGTCAGTGACTGACACGATAGATCAGTCGATGAGGTGCGCCCAATGGAAGGAAGATTTACCGCAGCCCTTTAACCTCAAATTAAACAGCCCCTAGCTTCCACTTGGTAATTTTTCATTTAATGCTATTTTGGGGAAATCAAACGTGAAATATTAATGACTAAACTAAAACCGACTCCTGAAAGTCACGAGGAAGATGGGAGGCGATGAACTCCCTTTTTATTAGTACCGATAAACAAAAGACATTAAGGCCTAAAATCTGAAATTTGTGATCAGAGCAATAATGAATTACGGTACGTTTTTTCACAGTGCATCTGTAATGGACGGATACAACACAATAGGCGACCCATTTCACTAGGCGCCGTGAGTAGGAAATGTGTCTTATCGTCGTGACATGCGTACTGTCAGATTTGGTTTCTCGTAAGTTTCATGAGCCTTATGCTCAGGTCACGTGATTCCATCACATCTTACGTTTTGTGAGTAATTTCACCAATCAGTAGATTAGCCATTGTAATTTTTTTAATTATCACTTTTTTCCAACATATAATGCAACCCAGTATGTTTGCATCTTAAAGGTCAAGGTAAGTTTCGAGAGAGAAATCAGCTGTTTTGATTTTATCTTACTTATACTTGTTTAGTTAACCCGACTAATCTGTTTTGCCTAACTCCGCTGATTATATTCCACGGAATTGTGGTTGGATTATTCCAAACAGGTTTCTACGCAGACAAATTGAAGTGTCAGATATACCGTAGCCAAATTCTCTGTACCATACAAAGGTATTTGGTACGAAATTTCAGTTCTGCAGATTTGACCAAATTTTAATAAGAACTAAAGTGAGGAGCTGTTAGCTCAAGTGGGGGCTCGAACCTACTACACATGTACGCAACCCATGGGAAATCAATACCTGCACCCTACCAGCTGGACGGCAAAGCCATGTAGTATCCGGTTTAGAATTTTCATTTACTAGTCACCGGTGATTCGCTAATATTACACTGGTATTTAGCACTGACCCCACTAAGCACAGCCTAACTTTACAGAATAACCTTAGGAATCGGCCAGCCTGTGCCAGTTAGCATATACAAGTAAGATTGACCATAAACCTTTCCACAAGTTGCATTAATTCCGCATTAGGAAACCGGTGCACGTTTGTCCGTGAGTCGAAACTCAGTAGAGTACGCGGTCCTACCATTCTCACAGATAGGCGATCAAGAATGACACGGAATAGAACAACTGATGATCCTACGCCGAGTTCCGTTGCATTTGTTCCAAAAGAGACTTGTTTAGTCAGTCCAGCATCCTTAAATGGAGGTCAAAGGTTATTCATGGAATCCCACATCTCGTGTGATAAAGTGACAAAGTTTGAACTGTTCCCGTCTGATTGTGGATCCGAACGTTTCCCCTCCCGATTGTGTTCTGCGTTGCCACTAGCAATAAGTTGTAATCGACCCGTCGTTGTTCCCAGTTCGAGCCAAACAAGCATTTACAATACGGAATGCATATTCTTAATGTCTCTCTAGGAAACAAATGACACTCTGCTCATCGGTATCTACGGGGGAGAGGTACACCGGGCACTCAAGATATCCACACTCACCCGGACGTCGTAAGAGCAGAGTAATCACTTATTGGCTCCCAATGGGTACCCGGGCTATTTTCAGTTAGATCTTTCGATGAACTTCTTGCAGTACGGCCCTCTAAATTAATAGTCTAATGCATGCCAGACAACCTAGCGGCATCAACTACAATGATCAGTTATGTATCTCGAGGAAAATTTCTTATTGCGTTGTGGAAGGTGGAACGGTTAACGTACGTGTGCTAAACTTTAAAAGGTGTGGCTATCCGTTTTGGGATCACTCAATGTGATGTCTGCTACTTAGTCGTGTTGCCAAATTCAGAAAATCAACAAAAATTCATAACTGACAATTCTGCTTATATTTATATATATATATATATATAT
>LUCM01002134.1:0-23848 GCA_008360955.1 Fasciolopsis buskii | reverse complement strand
GCATTACTATTGCGGCAGACAGATACGTGCTCCCGCAATCGTCATCATTTTGCCTCATCACTTCAGATATGCGAACTTGTTTTCTGTACTCAATGAACACTGTTGATCATGAAATTGCATTTCAATCCTGGCGCAACAACTTCGACTGGAACCAACAAAGATCAGTTTTCTGCGACCTCCATGTACGTTATTTTACTTTTTAAAAATCATCAATAGGCAAATACTGCCTCGCTTAAAGCAAGCGCATTTGGGAAAAAACTCCGCCACTGTACCGACATTGCTGTGTAAGACCAGATCCGAACTCGAATTGGTCAGGCCGGCTTTCCTGGTTACCACCTATCCTATCCGACTATTTTAATGCACCTTTAATGGCAAAAGGTATTAGAAAAACTAAGTTAGGATCTCCTCACAGTCCCAGAAGCTTGGTGTTAAATGCGCCAACGTTCAACCCCCGTTTCATATGCTGTCACTCAAAGGTGCACCGACCTAGGCTAACTACTTCAAGGCACGAACTGCGTGGTTTATCGCACTGTCTAAGGCTCCGAATATCTGTCATTTTAAAGCAGGTATTTGTTAATAATTCACTTCCGAAATCGTTCTGACTTTAGCCAGGAAGAATTAACAACATCGCAGACTCGGTCCAAGGGTATGATCATAGGCAATTTCTTCTGACCACTGGTTGTGATTTGTCCACCTCTTAAGTTTATATGGATTTTTCCAGGTTGGATATTTTTAATATGGACACATTTATATCATTTTCGTCTAACTTTCAAATAAATGTTAGCAAAATATTTTTTACTTGTCATGCCGTATTTTGATTACTTTATTGCTGTTTTGAAAGTGTTCAAGGAAACGCACGTGTGAAATGTATATTCTTAAAATAATTCCATCGGTCGGCAGCGGTCAAACAGAAAGCTCGCGGTATTTCTATTTGAATGTCACAAGTCTGAGTATCTTCGCCATTTGGCACTCTTTACATGATGGCGGCCTCTATCTAAAATTACGGAACGCTTGCTGTAAAGTGACTAGGAGAAATCGTTGTTATATTTGTCAGGTCAGACTATACGACCATATTCGCCTGGTTTATAGAACAGTGTTAAATTCACGTTGAACGTCGTTACCGCCGCTCTTTTCAAATCGTTCTTTCGCGCACAGTGGGACGTCTCGTGCCTGCTTACTGTGATCGGAGTTGCAGCCGGCTGGGAAAACGACAGAAATCCACTCACTTTCACCAACAAAAGAATCAAACATTTTAGTTGACAACTTTAGATGAAATCGAGACTCGCGAGGATATCAGCGAATCCTCAGGAATCATGGTGATGCTGTTGCCAATTTAATCAAAAACGAATTTACTTGCATGTGAATATTTGATTATGGTGATTGATGCAACGCCTTCTCCACATCCAAAAACCGATGTAGCCTCAAACAGTGACACACATCCCGGTATGGTTAAAAATCAGTCAGACTATCTCTTATTCCAGCTTTCTATGAGTTTTTTTACCTTTCCTCTGATTTCGATCCGTTATAATCGCCACTTGAGCTAAAGTAAATGAGTGTTTTAAAGACATCTAAGCAACGCGAGTCTCACCTTTGCATGTCTCGTGGCTCTCGTTTTTTTCGTGGACTTACTTCGCTTTAATTTTTTAAGAAACCCTAAAAGCGACAGTTATCTATTTGTTCGCGATACTCTTTTCTGCATCGAGGATGCTTTCTTTTGAATCGGAGAAGCAGACAGACAGCAATATTTGTTGTGATTGCAATGGGAATTTCGGAATATTGAGGTTGTTGCCAAAATAAGGCACAGAATCCGTAACCATTGCCCCATTCTGTTGGGTGGATCATAAAATAACAAATCGGATACAGCCAAACGAGAACAGAGAATCTTGCAAAGATAAAATAGCGCTGCGATACCACGAGAGGCGAGGCATAAAAATATTCGGGGCAAAACACACGGAGAATTCACCCGTGAAATTAATCATAAACTGATTCTGTTTTCCAGTATGAGTCTAAAAGTAACTGGCTAAATACTCCTATCATCTAATTCCAACCAGCATTACGATACTGCCCCCAATATCCTCCGTCTTTTCATTATCAGTATAATAAATATGCAAAGTAGATATGAATTGCACCGAAGGAGTGAAAAAAGAACAGAACGCCCCAGTGGCCATCAAACGAAATACACAGTCTGGCTGTACAAACGCACATTTTTCAATCATTCTGAGTCGACACCAAATAACAACTCGATCGCCACTGTTCACGTTTCACCGTTCTTTATAGAGGGAGAGTGCGTTTTCTAAAAGAAGCCTCCCTGTTTCTCTTGCTATGGGTTTTTCTGTTTGAAGAATATTGTTCTGTCGGTTCGGCTTGCTTTAAATTACAGCTCAGCTGAATTTGCAGAACAGGTTTGAAGATGTCCTGAAGACCTGATGGATTCGAGTTGATCCGATAAAAAATAATGCCTCCCATTTTATTCTTTTGATTCTCCTGAATATTGAACAAATTATCTAGGTCAAACACTGGTCACCTTAAAATTCAGATGAATGAAAAAGTGCCGGCATTCTCGATTTAAGTTTCAGAGGGGAAAACCGTGATCTTGGCCAAAATCCAGTAAGTCGTTATCGAGCAATGTTTCCTCCTTTTCCCGATTGTTACTGACAAGATTTCAGGGCTATAAAAATAAAGTATTTGCATGAAACTTCGATTCAGACCTGATTAACATCCCTTGCCAAACGTAGATGTTAAGCTATCAGATTCTTTTAATATCTTATGATCAAACTCTGCCACCTCTCCCCGAAAGAAACAAACATCAGATCGACGTCTAATCATGGTGAACTCGTTCATTTTTCAAATATTTTAACAACGATCACTTTGTCACACTCCTTTCAAAATTCTCTTTGTGTCGTGAATTGACCAGCGATCTCGTAGACAGAAATTCCACTTTGTCTATGGCTATCTTCCAGCGGTTATTTAAATGTATCCGAAGGCAACAGCTCAAGTGGGCTAGCTATAACTACCACCGCACGAGGTGTTCGTAAGTTGGCAGGAACAGAAAAGACTGAACATCAAGTTGGTATAAGTCCGACCGTGTATTTACTTCATTTGGGGAAGTCTGGTTGCACTGATGTGTTCGCAACCGCCACTTGCAATATCCTAAACAGAAATATTTGGATAGCTTACATTGAAGCCATCTTTACTTATGAAAGTTTGCTTGCCAGATTGTGACGGAATCAAAAGAATTGAACTCGTGAGTCTGCGTATACACTATAGTGGCCTCTATTAGAACCACAGGATCATTTATATTCTACCTAAACTAAAAGTGGCTACCGTAAAAATGATATGATATGCAAGATTGTGCCAAAATTGTTCACCACTTCTATGTAGTACTTATTTTTATTTACTATGAACTGGTTTCGTTTTAATTTTCCAATCAGCTTAAGTAAACTGCTCTGACAAGGTAACAAATTCACGTGCACCTTAGCCATTTCTTGAGAGTCCTATAACATTTTGGGTCATTGTTAACAGTTTAAATCCATTTTATTGTTCTTACTAAATTAGTTAAGCGAATCAAACAATCTTAGTAATGTCCGTGAGGTTGGAATTCAAAGGGGGAAATGGATCGTTTTGACCAGTGCTCGTCAGTAGTTGGTAAACTTGTTTCTTTTGATAATACCTAGCAGAATATTGAAGTTCACGTCACGTCGTTCTAGTGGTAGATATATTGACATATCACTGATTCATTGGGGTTTGGAATTTTCAGGTGTAACTGTTTCCGTTATCTTACAGTTCATTTTAGAAAACCTGCCCGTTTGCATCCCGTGAAGGAGGGGGCATTCACCTTTCACCAACGTATTTATTTGGGAAATTTTGTCGATATTATGCAGTGTTGTGGTAACTAAAAAAGGTGGAAAGTTTTAAACACTCGCGGTCATTTTCAGTACTGGAAGACAGATGATCTAATTAGTAACATGGAATCAACACACTCCTTATCTGACCTAAGCTCATGCCATACACACCATCGCTTTGATAACTAAGTTTTGCTCCGGAATGGTGCTTGAGATAACGCAGCACCGTAGTTAATTCAGCTTTAGTCGCATCAAGTCAACTAATGCTTCCATGCACCCCGTCGGAGATAATTCACAACTCAAACTCAGACACGTATTGGGATAAACGAGGTGCTTAATAAAAGAAAAGCAAAACACAATGGGCACTCACAGATTCTGGCTATCAAGGAATTCAGTGGTGGGTGCCTGGTTAAAAACTGTGAAATCCACTCTAAGCGATAGAATGTTGTTCTGGAACAACGATATCTGCAGTAATACCAGTTTGATGACTTAAGGATTTAAGGACCATAAAGGAGCTTTTGGAGTTACCTTTGGGCATTTGTTGGCAACGAGTTCACACGAAGGCGGTGTGTCGTAATTGGACAACACAAGAGAATAAAAACTGAGTCTGGCTTGTGATTCAGAACTTAGAATAAAATACTCATGGAGCATCGCTAACGCGAAATCAATGTGGTTGGGATACTGTCCCACTTCAAGAGAACAAACTGAAAGTTCACAGTTTTGCAGCACATTAGATCATCGATGCCGTTGAATAAACAAGCCCAATAAATTGTCCGAAAGAATTGTGAATCAGCCTGGTACTGGTACTCATACTCTACTAACGGACTTACCTCATCCCCGTACGACCGATTTCTGGGAGATGTTGCTTGTGAGTCTACCCGTTCGTAGGTTTGCGGTGTGAGAGGTGTACGAGAGGAACCACGGGCAGTAGTGGCCGACGAATGATGCGAAGGACTTGGCTGCTGTGATCGACTTCTGGTCCCGGACGAGGACATTCGTGTTGGGAGTGTTGCATAAGATGACGGATATCGATGCGAATGATGTGTACGACCCGTAGATGGGTGACGGGAACGACTTCGAGTGTGCCATTGTGTTGGGTTCCCATTTTCTCGCGAATCACGTGTCTGAATTATTTGTTAATGAATATAATTGTGTAAAGAGGGATTTTTTAGTCAAGTAAAATATTATCAGTTGGTAAAAGTTTTTATCTGATAACTATTTACTGTTTTGGTGAAAAGGAATTTGTTATTAACGGAAGAATCGATTGCTTCATTGGTCTTTGTCGTAATTGTCGAACACAGCGGAATTGTGTACCGCGCGTAACAAATTTGTGGAATGTCATAATGATTCCGAATTCAGCTAGCGCATTTTATTGTTATTTTGAAAATGACCGGAGTATTTGCCAAACCAGAGATAAAGAAATGTCCGGATTCAATAAGATTATGGCAAACAGCTGCTCTAGATTGCCTAAAAAGCCTTACAAAACAGTTCAAAACTTTTGATTGTGCAAAATGAACGCGTCGTGGCGATTCTAAATTGTACGACTTCAGCAATCATTTTACTAGTAGTTGAATCTTTGAGTTACTTCCTCACTAAAAATGCGGTATGCAACGAATTTCTCCTCCAGCTAGGTGACAGCCTCGCAGACGTCGGAAATGATTCGGAACTTACTTACACGGCCGGTCAATTCTGGATTTAGCATCGGTGAAACTGATGTGCCCAATGCCTGGTGCAAGTGTGCATGTCATTTTCAAAATAAATTCAAAGATTCTTGAAAATCACAAAATTTCAGGATTCCACCGCCATACTTGGCAGTTGGGCAAGAGTTCAGCACTTGTAATGAACTTCCGTCAATCGCTTCTTTCGATTAGTGTTGCGAAATAGTCTCAGAAGAAAGTCAGTTAGTAGTAATACAGGAACTCAACCTCAAATACTGACAGTGCAAAACGAGGTGTATGTTTGAATTGCGCGATGATACTCACTGGAGCCCGTATGGCCAAGCAATACCAAAGTGGGGACTAATTCAATTTCTGACACCCGAATAGACATGCTGCTTTTATGATAATTGGCTTCACTTCAAATAAGCAGTCTGATTCAAGTTCTGGGTAAATCCTGGAACGTTTTTTTCCTTATGACAGCCAGCTAGACAAAAGATGTTGTTTCCTTAGTGCTTGCACCAACAATAGTAAGTTCGCAGAATTCACTTCCAAACGAAAGACATCAAAGCTTCACTTGCTTTTTATACACGGAAATCTTGTCAGATTCAGGCTCTGTACGTCGTTCTTGGTCCGAATTTCGTCACTTGCAACTTTGCGCATACGGTGAATCTCACACTACACTAGGTAACGTTCAAGATCGATAACTCAAAATCCCCTTTTTGTGTTGAGGAGTGGTTTCGCCAGTTTTGGAATAGTCGCCTAGATTCGCACTGTATTCTACTTCTTATTTGAGGTCATGACATAACTTTACAATGTGTATTGAGGTGATTAATATCCATGCTGTATGATTGAATACAAAACTTGTATTAGTGGAGCTGGTTGTTTCACTAACTCCGTTTGATTACTTGGTTAATCAGTTTCTTTCTCGGAAAATATATTGATCATCCCCGAATTCCGATCGAATTGGTTTTGACGAAGTCTCTTACCACTTGATGTGATGAGGGAAGTTAGCTCTATCGGTCAGAACTTCCGGGTTGGGCAATTTCATCAATTTTTTCACAGCTTTTATCTAAAACAAGCACTCTTCTTAAAGTTTGTGGTATTTGTTCGATTCTGTTGAACGCATGTTTCGAAAATACATCAGATTTTCTTCCAGTATTTCTTGCTTTTTCTGCTCCTCTCTCGGGTTGCTCCGGTTTAATGCCGTAATAGCCGCACAGGAGGAATTTCAACTTGTCAGAGACATTCCTGTCCATTTTTGAATCTCTTCCCACGAAAATCAAACTGAACCACTTTAAATTTTCAAAACCTTCGCACTGGATTAAAGTAGGCAAGCTTGTCACCCCGGTCCAGCAATTGAACAGTAATCGATTTCAGCCAGTAAACCATATGTTCGCAAGTAGTTCCCATCTGATGTTAGAATCGTGCCGATCAAGCTGCAAGCCTATTATTCGATTAATTTTAGTGAAAAACGTGACAAAAATCTTTTTGGAGCGGAATTCTTTACCGCACTGTCGTTCGCGAAGCGTAACTTTGTTCTTTTCTTATTTTGAAGCTTTTTGGAAGTGATACTCTTCGTTTAGTATGGAAGAGCGCAAAAATGCCTGCACGCTTGCATGTCAAACATAACGAAGCTGAGAAATCGAGTATTCTCGAGTTCCTGGAGGTAAGTCAGTAAAGTGCTCACTTGGTTTCCACAGAAAAAAACAGAATATATTGATGCATTTTGGATGACTTGTTTTTGTACAGAGCCGACAAACACTAGTGGACACGGGGGGGATAAAGTTATAACGGGACATAGCAAGTTATACTGAATAAAAAAGTGAGGCGCACACAAAACGTACTAAAGTTTGTCAAAAGCTACTTTTATTAGCACGCACCCTTTTTCAGCTTATGTTTACCCGACGATAGACGTATATAGTCCCGGTGAGGTTTTGTAATCGAGTGCTGTTCGGTAACAACGTTGTGCGTAATCAAAGCAATCGACAATTTAGGAAGTTCCATCCGCATTGGTTGAGTATCCCGATCACTCTCCGGTGCTGCACTTACAGTGCACTTCTTCGAGGTAACTCTAATCTTGACCATCGTTGTGTGTTATTACAATTCATCAAATTTCGGATTAAAGTGAGACCGACTATGGAAATTATTTGCACCACTTTTGTCGCTTGTCTCGCCCCGGGACTGAACCTGATAAAAAAGTTTCTTGTCATTGCTACTTCTGCGACCTCATGATTCCTTTCATGAATAGAGCACTGATATTGTTTATAATGGTTTATTTACATGTATTATAACAACCAGTGGTTGTCCACAGCTGGACCGATAAGTTGTGCTATAGTAAACAATCGATCAAATGGAGAAATGCAATACAGGCAACCGTGCTGGAAGTCACAGCTGATGGACCAAATTCGTGTACCGAGTTTCCCTGCATGATACATCGATCAATCCATTGACTATTCAGCAATTAGTGTTGAAACTGGTGAAATTATAAGTACGTCGATAACATTACCATTACGTTCCCACGTCATCGTCATATCGTACTTTGTCAACTGGATCAGATGCGTGCCACTTTCGATGGGTCAATTTTTGCTGATACCTTTTGATGGCGATTATCACAACGATTTAGAAACTTTCAAAAATCACACTATGCATCATAGGAGAAGACGGATTGATGGTCAGGTGTGCACTCAATAATCTACTTTCAAGCACATGGAACAAAAGTGTCATTTCAGGTCAGAGACTTGCCATACCACCTTAAGTACTATCCTATATTAATGTTAATTATATTTTACCATTGAGAACGCAACTTATTAGAATATATATATTTCACGAAAAATAATAATCCGTCCGCCGAATCTGAAGCCGAAAATCCCTCCAAAGACAATGGTCTCTTTTCTTCAATTGTATAAATCCTCAATGTGATCGGCAACAGCACTCGCATACTGGAAATTGCCGCTGAGACAATGATCACATGTTATCTGAATTTTCGGGAATTTCCTCATCTTCCTCATAGCCAACAACGAAAATACTGTCCCATTAACTCTAAATTTCTCTTATGAATCATTGGGGATTTAAACATCTATACTTATACAGCAATTATCCAATCAGTTTAGGTAGAATACATGTCTCTAAAAGAAATAACGATGAAATTTTGTTACCTGTTTATCCGTGCGCGATGGGCTTTTTGTTTTCCCAACTATTTCCTTCCTTTGTCTCCAATTCTGCGTTCTTCTGTATTTTCCCGTCAAACCGTGCTAAATCTAGTGTAACTCTAGCGCTCACAAACTACCATATGCACGCCGTTGTTGTTGTGTGCTGTTTAACAATTGCACCTCAGCGAAATCCGCATTGTTACATTTGGCATTGGATTTTGTCCTCTTAACGTGAATGTATTTTTATTTTATTTCAATGATGTTTATCAAAATGCCAAAATTTTTGCTTTGAATTCCCTTCTGATTTCTGTCCAATGCCTAGATCAGTTGGCTTGAAACTGGACTTGAATTAACAATAACAATAATGATTTAAGGGAAATAAGCATTACCCACCTGAAAGATGATCGGACTGGTGAGAAGCTCCAAGCCTTTAGACAATTAATGGTAGCAACTAAATAAACATGGAAGATCAGGAGTAAAAATTGGAGTTTTTATTAACCTTCTGTTTCGTTTTCTTCTGCGACGGGAATCGTTTTCAGCTTTTGAGAAACTTGTAGAACTATGTAATATCAGTATGAATCTCTCATTTCCGTTGGTTGAAGTCTAACTTCCCGCAATATTTCTTCCTAAACATATTAAAACAAGCTTTTTGCAACGTATCATCTATTGCTAGGCAACCAAAGTGAGCAAATTAACAGACTAATCAAACCAGTTCACTACGTAATTTCGAGTCAGATGCCTTATGATACTTCAGAATGTAGAGTGATACATTTTAGGAAAGATCCAGAGAAACGGACAAATTGGACGAGAAAGTTTGTGTGCAGACGGAAGTATTTCGAACCTGCAACGATAACTGGTTTGTGTTAGGTACAATAAACGCGTGTAAAGTACACATAAAATGAGCAATTTTGTCCCAATCAGACTGAAATATTGAAAAAACATTGACCACATCGAACTGAGTTGGGGCATATGTTGGAATCGGCGTGGCTAGACTCGGTTACTCGTAGGAATGCATCTAAGTGCCTATGCTAAATTGTTGCGCGCTCCAATTTCAGAAAAAAGCAAAACTGAGCATCTCTTTTCAATTGATTTAAGTCGGCTTTTGCGTCCATTTTATCCTCAGTGCTGCAATTTACTAGCAGACCAGATATTCTCCAAACCTGACGTCACGATGGGCATGGAATCTCTTCCTGTATTACTACATAAAACAATACTATGAATATTTTCCCCCAAAAAAACCTCTTTCCCGTAGTTTAACCGAGTGTTGCTAGTAGGTTGCCTCAAAAAATCCGGTGAAACAACGGATCTGAAGCAAAATGACGCCTATCCTTTTGGCAGAATACTTATGAAGTGGAATAGAAGAGCCTCTTGGAAACAGCTGTTTAAATAATCTAATCAGATTCATTGTTGTACCAGTGATGAAGTCCGAAAGAAGTATTTGCTGGACATCGAAGTTCCTCATCAACCATCTTACAGTTGTGGTTCCAGTGTGATCAAAGGGTGGTCATGCCTGAGCGTCACTATATAAAGCAGGCATACATATCATGCCTGTGGCCCTAAGGAATAATTTGATCAAAATCCGTCGCAGATAGCCTCATGCATTCATTCGTGAATGTTTCGGGCCTCAGGAAATCTGAAAACAGGGGATCACTTTGGAGAAACTGTCAGTTGTCTTTGGATTGCCAAAATGACACGATGATTTGTCATTGGTGAATGCGTTTAACTGGCAGCCGAGCCGACAAGAATAGACAACACCAGAGGGCTACCTACATCATTTGGATTTAAGACGGGCACTCACGTGTTTGTAAAGAACAAACCATGAGAATTCACTGTCAGACAGCCGGGAAAACCGTCTCATGAATGTAAAAAGTAATAATAGGCAACCAAAGACAACAGCAGAGATGGAGCAGTCCAAGTGTTTCGACGGAGCAGATACCTGATAGAATAAGCAGACTCGTCTTGAATAGTTTGACATCAATATACTCACTAAGACGAAGCATTTTAAGTTACCCGAAGTTAAGCCTATTCTAAGCATCCCTCCAAATCCACGTAGGTAACGCAAAAAGCTAGTTGCATTTACTCGATCTGATGGTTTATTATCCATTCACTCGCCCGGGTGCTTCCAAGGACCGGAATTGTACGTTCCTTGGTGTTTTTATGACAACTCTAAAACGATAACTGTGATGACATTATGCACAACCGGGGAACCACAAACTATTTTAATGGATGACTTTCCAGATCAGAGTTTCCTGCGAAAGAGTTCCTCTGTTGCATCCAACATGCGATTTTAAGGGTGACCAAAAGAAAGACGAAAGATGCTTGAAAAACTCAGCTGATCCAGCTTTTGGTTTCTTAAATTTCACTTTAAATTGCAGGGCCTTGAGCTGTACCCATTTCAGTCAAACGTGGAAAGTGATAATTTTAAAAGATTACTTTCCTTTAGAACTTCCTTTGTACTGATCATGAACTGCATCTATTCATGAGAGTACTACTTGAGCACAAGAAATTATACGATACCACATTCGATGAAATAACGATGGAAAGCAAGACGTTTTAACTTATCCAAAACGTTTTTTGTAAACTTGGAGAAATGGTACTGACCATGGTCGATGGGTTGCTGGTTGCGTATCCATCCATTCGAAGGTTCCAGGTCCACGTAATTATTTGGCGAAAGCAAGATTGTAGTTTCGAAGCAGTCCGTCATAACCTTGGTAGACAAGTCTATTGAACATTTTTTCCTTTATACTTACAAAATAAGATCTAGTTGAGCCAACTCCTCTTTTTGCCGCCAATTTGAGTAGTACTCTACGCCCTGTGGTACTTTAGATCATTTTTGCAAGTTCACTTAGATAGAAATTCACTGAACATGTTCAAAAATATTTCTGCCATCTTCTGAACACCTAAACATACGGAGTTAGCGCAGACCCATCTGAAAAAGCTGTCAGTTGTTTGATAATGCATGTCTCTCTGGGCTGCCTTAGTCACGCATTACGCCTTGCTATTTGTTTCCAGCCTATCAACCAAGTGATGATGAAGAAAATACATTTCTACAAATCCGATATTTGTATATCTCACTCCTTTTTTCCAGCATTTATTCAGTGTCATTTACATTCATATTTTGTGCACACTCAACACGAAGACTTCTTTCGTACAATTGCAGTTTACAGATATTTTGTCACTAAGTTAACCGCAGTTGGTAAATAATTCATTCCCGTAGTGTCTTCTTGCATCTGGCAACCAGTAAGCGTCAGAGTATAAGTAATGAGACAGACCAAAGGTAGCCATTGGGGCGTTTCACGTCACAAAATGAAACATTAAGTAATAGGGTGCCAAGGTCCTTGTCCGAAGGAAAAATAATGGTTGGATCAAAAAAATCATTTTTAGAAACACCTATATGTCCAGTATAGGCAATTGTTCTGTATCAGTTTTCGAGGCTAAACAAAGCCTCGGAGTGTAAGAACAGATGAAAGTTCAACAAGCTGTACAGGAAGATACAACCCTGCATGGTAGTTAACGTTTGCTATCTGATAGTAACAAAACCCTGGGGAACCTTGAAGCAAGATTAATGGCCGTAAAAGTTGAACTGGTCTCCGATGAACTTCAGGTGGGAAAGATGAGAAAAAAGATTCTTCCCGGATGGATTCCAGAAAATTGTAATAATAAAATTGGTGAATTTCAGCACTGGTTTAATTTCGTATTGGAAGATTTTGGAAAAAACAAAGTGAGTATACTTAAACAGTATTTCGCACATAGTGGTCCTTGATAAATTTGTTATTATAGTATTTAGGAAAGAGATGTTTTGTTCTTTTAAAAAGAAAACGCATTACCGTGCATTCATCCAAATCTAATCTAGGCAAACAAGAAACATCGTGTGCCAGTAAAAATCTCAAGTTTTGAAGCAAGCGTGTCATGTTATTTTTCAGCATCCCCTAATTTCCTCAAGAAATAATGAGATACTCTAGGCCAATAATTTTACGTAATCTTGACTGAATTTTACGGTCATTGATTAATCGACTGATTGATTTTTTCAACTGACTTTCCACAGGAAATAATTTAATAGGTACTTGACATGCAAATCAAACATTTAGCGAGTCCATTTTGAACACTGATTCTCCCCAGTAATTTCGCAGGCCGTTTTAGTTTGCCCTGGGTTCGATCTCCCCAATGCATTCTATGCATACGCAGTTTAGATATTTTTGCATTTGTGCTTAGAAAGTTCTCGATCAAAATTCCTGGACCGGTTTGCTTGAGTTGATAGCTCTGAGGCAAAAGCAGTTATCACAACGGTACGGACAATAATCACGCAGCGATAGCAACTTGGTACAATTATCACCTATGTCATGGGGATTTTTTCTCATCATTTTAGTGTGCTAGATTACCGTTCCACAAATGCTTCCATTTTCAAACGTAGTAATATGCACTGGTTTTTAGTTGTTGTCTAATCTGTGGGATCCCAAATCAGTAACTAGTATGTTAAGACAAATAGCAGCTAGAGGTCGACGGGATCACTTAGTAACTAGCGATTATCTCTTACAAAGTGATTAAGTTAATTCAATTGAGGTGTTGTCTCGCCGTGCCCTTCTAAAGTGCATTCTATAAACAGGTACATAATTCTTGATGTGAACGTTTTTTACCGTATAATTTTTGCTGCTGATACCTGACTTCACTGTCGCTTTCTGCTAACCTGATTCTCGTTTCAAGCTTTTATTGGCGAGAATAAGGTTGACTGAATCACGCAATGGACCACGCCCGCGGTTCACATTTGTGCCTGAGTCATCCACGATGAACTTTCCCAACAATATTCCAAACCTGGTGTTCCGCCTTACGCCTTAGTTGTTCTTCCGCGTTATGAGCACACAGATGACTTGGAATTCTCTTTGCTGGACAGAAGTATTCCGATCCATTCCGAATAGATGAGAGCAGAACAAGCAAACGAACGTTTCGGTTCATTCCAGATGAACATTCTACCTGCGAAATTTTGACCATCTAAAACAAAACCTTGAGCCGACATTGTTTTACCAAATCCGCGGGAATCCATTGCATGGCCCCTCACCGGAGGCCCCACATATTTTACTACCATTGTATAACAAAACTAGTGCGTATCAAAACAAGCTTTGGTACAGAATCACTTTCGTGCTTTGGTTCAAAAGACCTCTTTTCCTGCTCGCCATGTCGTTCATTTGCAAAGACAGCTTACAGCTGCCCGATTCGTGGCGTTCTACTAGTTCACACATAACGTTGCACTTTAATCTGAAGGTCACTCTCTTGAATCTTTCCAGTGCAGGTGTACTCCTGCATCTGTCATTTTTTCCGAAGATGTTGTACTTTGTTGTCATTGACAAAGAAGTCTAAAGAAATAAACAATCGCTTATAAGGTAAAAACGTGCTTTGAATAATCTAAAACTAGATCTGCTGCAAACTTGCTAGACCACATCGTGGATTTTTGTTGACAGTAATTATCACATCATGTTTCTGTTTTTCTAATAATCCTGAAACGTCTTTTGCATTGATATACTAGGATTCAGCTTCAGTTGCATTATCATTTAATAAATCTAAAGGCAGTTACTGGGGGACCATTTTCATTTGGTTCTGGTTTCCTTCAAACTGTGTCATTTTGTTGCGGTGATATGAGGACTTTGCATTTTCTTGGTCATGAACATCACCATTGTGCGAGTCATTTTGGCCTTTGATCTCCCCGACCGTTGAATAGATAAATTGAGGGTATGACAACAAATCATAACATAATGCCTTTGCACGAAAAATGGGCAAATTGCAAAGAAGCGACCGGTTTTGCTCAAAAAAGCTAATGTGTTCACTTAAACAAATTGTTTAAGAAAAACGTGCACATCAGAACATTGTTAGTCCCCTTTTAATGGAAGAAGAACTAGCAGGTATGGCATGAGTTGCATACTTTCGCCACCTACGGATTGTTCAGGTTGGACAGAAAGTAGCAAATTTCAGAATAAAAATCACAAACAACTGTGGCATTAGTTCAGAATATATCCAGATTATCTGGAACAACATTCCTTATACCAGAAACCTCGAATACTTGCAACGATTGCTCCATCGTATTCGGTGAACTTTGGAAATAGAATGTTTTGTTTCTTTTTTCAAAAATTATGTGGAGTATAAAGCTAAATTTGGATTCAAAGCAATATGTCAAAAAAGCAGGGAGAACAAGAGCTGACAAACACCCAAGAGAACTATTTGTCCATCCGGATCTCATTTAAAAACGGTATAAGTAGAACATCCGTAGATGATAGGTCAAATGCCATCTGCTGCTAACTTTTTCATTCGTTTCAAAAATAAGTCAAGGATAACAACTTCGGATCCCTACCTTTCCTCCGTGCTTGCATTCTCTCTTGCATTGCTATTCTTTGGCTTTATATTTAATAAGTGTAGCTTGCTAGGCAAACTACAGATACCACGAGAAAACAGGCAGTCTTAGCGAGTGAATAGAATCAACAAAGAAAAAAGGCGAAGGAATAGAGGCGCACCTCAAACTTGACAAGCCCAATATAAATTTAGAGAGATCACCCCTGAGCGTTCACACGGATGTGTTAAGATTAGCTTACGAGAAACTCATAGTAATGGTGAAAGTTGACGGAATGACTGCTTGACAAAACCATTGTCAGGAGAATTTGAAGAGGTCCTACCTGCATTATCAGTCCCGTCTAATGACTCAGATTTGCCCTGACACTGAGGCTTCAAGTATAAAGCCAAGCACACTTTGCCTTTTACCAATGAAAACGGAATCCGTTGTATCCTTTTTCCACACGAAATGCAGCGACCTACAACGCTGCAATTTACACATCCTCCCAATTTCCATATATGGCTTACAGACATTCTGATAATACGGAAATAGATATATGAATGCACAAGAAAGCAAAATGTGCATAAGGCAAGATTATTATCAGTAGGCTATGGTCTTGCCGTCGCCCAGACTGACAGACATTCGATTGCCGGCAAACCCTTTTAATGTCTTATGCTCATTAGAAAGAGTTCAAGTACCGTAAAACTCTAGCGTTTTCAAGTGCTTGCCTAAAATGGGATGATGTGTATAATACATTTCGCCGTTTTATGGACTAAGATTGGCATCTTGAGAGCACCATAAATTTTCCTTTACACATGAAGTCTTTTATGGGTTTGTCAAGGTTATGTTAATTCTATCGCTAGAATCGAACCGGTTCAAGTCTATTGCTGACAAAAAGGGATGAAACACTTAGGTAACACCCACTTTTAACTCCGCGCATGGTTAAGCTGAGGCATGGACGTCTCCGTCACCCATGTCAACTTTAGTTTTTTGAGATCACCCAATTTAGGTTCTGCTATTTAAGGAGACACGGTTTACTCGCAATCTATTTAAAAGGTACCTTTGAACTGCTTTTCCTTGAGTAAAATTAATTACCCCCTGTTTTAGACAAATTGATTTCGCTGTTTTTTAATTCTGATAGGTAATTACTTGAGTTCCTTATAAAAGAGTTGCCTATAATTCATTAGGCTATGTACCTTGTGTTTCCCCGATAAAGTCCAAGTATTGGCATAGGCAGAAGAAGAAGAATAGGGTGCAATGTTCCACTCATGAAAAGTTACACCGCATTATCTAATCTCCTGCAGCGCCACTAAATCAGATTTTGATTGGTTTTAAAAGCTTTAACCAGAAAATGCCGGAAAACCAATTATTTTTCCCCTCAAATCAAAACGGATTATACAATAGCACTGATGTGTTTTCTTCTGTATCTCTGGAAATGTCTATGAGCAATCGTATGAAAAATCCACTTAAAGCTACTGTCAAATTAAGGTAAGTTTCGACAATATTATTTTCATCTTGAGTATAAAGGACTGAAAATATGGTCAAACCACTGTATCGCTGTTTTCATCAATTTATCCAACCTTATAATAAACGTTTAAATCGTGCGATCCGCTTTGATAGGTGGAAATTGTTGCTATTTTGCTTCTGCTCAGATTTGTGAGAAGAGTCTATATCTATCATGGCCATAAAATAAATCTACTCCTTTACAATCGCGTAGAAAACAGCATCGTTTTTTTATCACGCCTTATTTTTTCGCATAAAGCACTGTTTAATTAACCTTGCAAATTGTCTAAAAGTATGCGTGATAATTTTCAACTTTAATCAAACCAAAGTCAAATAAACAACACAAAAACTACTGGCGCGAGATCTGTTCGTATGGATTTCAAAATACACAATACAAGTTTGTTTCTTAATTTTATACACAACGGGCCTCACGCAAAAAGTAAAAAAGTCCGTGTAAAGCTACTCTGCAGGTCTCCTTATTCCAAACGTGGAAAGATGAGCCAGACCACCAGTAATATTTGTTGAAGCCATAGGCGCCCAAGTTCTGAGGACAGTTCCTCTTATCATGAACCGCTTGAGATCTACACGACTAGATCAATCTTCAGAGCATCAGAGGTTCACCATAGACGCATTATCATTTTGCTTACTCGTTTTGAACAACACAAGGTGAGACATGAGAATACTCTTTAGAACATCTTTTAGTGTATTATTCCGTCCTAAAGCCACGAAACCGACAACGAGCTCACTTAAGTAGGTGTTTTTACAATAGATAACAGCAGCTAAGTTGGTTCAGCCGAGTGGTGCCTGCCCTTGATTTTAACTTTTCACAATGATTTTAAGCCAAATTCGAAAAACTATTATCAACCAAATGTGGCTGACCGTTCACGGGAATCCTCATGTATACAGTTGTTTTGAACATATTCATACATTATACAAACTCAAATCGCAAACATCATGCTCAAGGAGTTAACCAAGATACTATTGGCTAAACATGAGAATCCAAAAGCAGTTAGTGCAAATATGTTCTGCGCAGATTCAGAAGGCCGATTTTTATATACTAAGGTTTGATGAACCTACTCTAATATTCAGCCTGATTTTGATAAACTGACGTTCTCCAATGGTCTAATCCCACGAAACTATATAGTCTACTTTGGAAAACTTGCTGGACTCAAGCACCCCAAATTTTTATTCACATAACTTGGCCCATTCTCAATCTAGTGAGTTGTTTGAAACGCGTTGCACTTGTGGGTACAAAGGAATTTCCTTGTCTCATGTGGTAACCTGGTGAACGGCATTTGAGAAGTAGCGGTACGTCGATGTTTTGATGACATCATTAAGTAAACTTTCTCGTTTGTCTGGTTTTCCAAAATGAATTTGAAGAATTGACTAATATGGTATACGAAGATCTTCATCTAACTTTGTATGGGTTAATCTACCATGTGCTTTTGAAAGAATCTGAAAAATAAGCACCGGCCATCATTAATCGGCTCTTGGGCAGATGATGCACAGAAGTAGCAATCAAAAAAGAATAAAGGGTCCACAAAGAGTTTAATAAAATTCAGCCATACATCCACGTCGCTGGCGGAGGGCAGATTATCGACCAGAAGGCTCGTAGTACATGCTACGATGAATATTCATTCGCTGCGTTTGGGATAGAAAACTGAGGGCAAGCTACACACCAAAAGTTCGCTATTGGACAGTTACTCCGTCATTCAGTTACTTTTAAACGACTGTTGCAGAACTTATTTCAGCAAATAACTACCTCTAAGTCATGGAACTCTATGTGACACCTAAATTCACGTCCAGGCATGCGGTTTTGTTTACAGCCACCGTTTATTAAGTTAATCTATAGTAGCGAAAACCAAATAGCAACCATGAACACGTTAACGTTGTCATTTTTTGTCGAGTTAATATTTTTACAATACGGGATCATATTTACTACACATCGCCTTGAGAGACCCCTTGATTTTTCACAGGGGATTATTGAGGGTTACTCAGTTGGCAGTCAGAAGGAGACTGCAGGATCACCCAAGTCTCGCTCAAGTTTTTCCTTTTACTGAGAAAGGATCCAGAGGAACCTGCAATGTTGTCATTTGGGATAGGATTTCTGCTAATATCTACGGACACTTTATACTTTGAATTGCTCTGTCTACAGTAACCACTGGACAGATAAAAAATGCCGCTTTTCAAGAATAGTTGGAAACAGCATGCACAAGAAGTTCTGTGAATCGTCTCACAAATCAAAATTTTCTTTTTTTCATGTTTTGATTACTTAAATTTGATGCTATATATAGGAAAAGCAAGTAAAATTTAAATGCATAAAATCTTTGCAAACCCAGGCTGGGGGAAATAAAAGTTCCAAATTTGAGCAATACATTGACATAAGGGAGCAGATTTTTCTGACCCAAACCCATGTACTGCATTGTGGATTAGTTTGGCTATTTTTGTAAAAATTATAGCCCTTCGTCACTGAAAACACCCTAATATTTCACTTGAGAGCTTTGGAGAGTTATTCTCATGACATGATTGGAAAAGTCTGAGGAAAACGTTGTTCCAGTTTGGACTGGTTGTCTGCTTGTAGAGAACCTACAGGAAGCCATCAAAGCCTGAGTAAGTCAGTGGAACCTTCCGTTGGAGTTGGCCAAGTGTCGGAGTTTGACATCTACTAGAGAACACAGATGGATTGAAATCAGTCACATCACTGAAGTTTCCCAAGCCCGGAGTCTTTGAAACCATTCGGCACAGGAAAGCCAAGATGCCCCAAAATGAGTCTCCTGGTAACGAAACGTGCAAATTCTATGATTTTGCAGAATTTCTTGAGAGGTTTGTTGATAAAATAATTTTTCGACAAAAGCTATTGAGAAATTTTATGATTTACTGTTTGATGACACGAGATATCCTTTGACGGATTACTGCTAAACGGCTAATCATTCACCTAATAATTTATGATTTTTCCTTGTAAATTTAAATGCACGCAATAATGCAATGTTGTTATTTATACTTTCTTAGCTTAAATATGAACCGCTTGCTGATTTTATTGAGGCCAAATCGATAAAGGCCGTCTTGTCACGTGAGTTGCACTTGATGGCTTGCTACTTGTGAGTTGCTATGCCTTCAGCTCTATGTTTGTTCGTTTTCGGTCACCTGGAGTAGCGATTTCTCCTAGAAGTAACAACAACGAGTTTAAATCAAGTTTTCGAGTTGCCATTGTTAGCACTTCATTCTTTTTCAGTATTCGATGTTATCAAAGCTCATTAGTTAAATTCTTTTCAAACATAAAGGAAAAAGATTACCGTAGAATTTCATTTGTGCTCCATCATTGTACTGCAAACTTTGAAGTACTTGCAACAAGATACACACAAGGGCTCCTCCATGGTCGCGGTCATTCAAAATATGTTATTTAATTACGCATTAAATCAAAAATAATTGCAGCACGAGGATAATTGCGCGATCTGGGAAACGCTGGTGATAATGCACTGATCCGGGAAATGAGCACTAGAGTCATGGCATATGAATAGCATTGATCACATTTCCACCCATGGATGCAACTATTAAAAACAACGTCAAACCCTTCAAAAGGGGCGTGTGTGCTAATAAGGCCAGGGAGAAACACTCTGAGTCCGACTAAACGATATATTACAAACGTTGCGAAGAGTTTCAGTGCCGATATATGACATTCGCAAGACTAGATTTGAAATATTGAGATTATTACTGAGCGTACTACCTACTAAACGATTTAAATTGATCAGAAAAGGTACAAAAGTTGGCCAGCAAGATCACGGCTGGCCAAAGCACAGAAGCTCTGAAGACAGGCTGCATGAACATGAACTTTCTTTCTTAGATTCTGAAGCCCGATTGTAAATCTAATTGAGACGATCAAAATGGTGAGTGCATAACAAAAGGAACTGTTCAATCTTAAATTACATAGGAGCACAAAAGAGCGCAGTTTAAGACTGCAGCCCGACCACAGAGGATTTCAGATAACAGCTACAGCTATGGGTTCCTCAATAGTAACGTAGTTTCGCTGTGGAGTCGACTGCTAGAATACGAGGCTGATGTTAATAATGCTGATGGATTTAAAAACGTTATGGATGTCTATTTGGTCAGGGTATACCCAGGGTTGCGACAGTACGCTTCAGGTGTGAATACAAAACGCATAAGGAGAAAAAACCAGCATTATTATAAACTACAACAAGCAGATAAAGAAAAGCACGCTAATCTGGACATTTCAGTTGCAAGAACCTAAATTTTCTTTCTGTAAATGCAGAAATGCACTGGGGTGTCTATGTCTCACCTTAGATCTAGAATGGCTCTCTGACGCGCTCCTTCGCAGCTGGTAATGCCCATTGCGAACACTCCAGTTCCCGTCAAAGTTGTCATTCGGCTTTAGACGTTTTACTTCTTCCAAATTCATCACTTCTTTCTCATCAATCGCATGAGCAACAACATTCTTCCACTGTACAGGCAGTCCGACGTATTCACCATGAACGGGGTCGTAACGAGTGTGCACTCGATGTTCGAAACCAAGAGGAGCTGTTATAGCGACCTTGCCTCCTTTTGAACGAATCCTAGGAGTAGCAGCCATCCATGCCCCGAGACAATGCTTGTCTTCGGCGCTGTTTATCAACCTTCCGCATTGGCAGACTAAAACAAACTTGGCTGTCAAGCTACTTTCGGGAATCCGTAACGCTGAACCGCAGACACCTATGGGCTCAGGTAAAAATCTTCCAAAGGTGTGGACGAAGTCAAAAAAACCAGAAGCCATGATTTTGAGCATTAACTATAAGGCACAATACGGAGATGCAACGAGCTCCAGGAGAGGCAGCGTGTCTTTCGCAAAAGCCGTTGTCCTCCACCTTAAAAGGACAGAAGAATATGAGGTGCCACCTTGTCCACTACCTTTCAATTCTGGGGTAAAAAGAAACGCAAGGTAAGTTGAATGAGAGAGCAAAGCACGTGTATTAAAAAGAGTGGATGGAGTTATATTCCAGAATTCGGGAAAGTAAAGCCGAGATCATTTTCATTGTTTGAGCGTGGCTGTCTGACAATAGCGACATCCCGCAGCACGTGACAAAAAGCAAACCAGGTTTGAAGACTAGATAATTAGGACAAGTTTGAGACGGGACTATTCTACAAATAAAAAGCGGTTCATTGCTTTGGGAATTAGGCAAAAGCTTAATTACCACAAATAAACAAATAATTGAGTATTTATAGGGACTCAGATGAGAGGATTAGTAGTTAGACTTAGCCATAGGTTTCCCAGCACCATAGAGAAGGAGTTTTTACAACCAACAAGCACCGGAAAATCATTTGTGGAAGCAGATGCGCTGCTATCATTTGGGGAACTTAACCAATCAGGACTTGAGTGGCACATAGCGTAGCACAGAATATACTCATGCGATAGCTGGAGGATTGAGCCCAACATTGGCATGTGAAGGGAAACAAGATGGAGGAGGTCAAACCAACAACAGTTGCATCACCGGTTAATTATAGGGAATCATGGAAAGCAACCCGAAGTAAATAATGTCACACACCAATGGATAAAAGTGATAATCTGAAATCACCTCTGAATCTAGGCTAAGGCAAAGAAAAGCCCCTGAAAAACGGAGCACCATTTTATGGAATTTGGACAGAAAACTCGAAGATCAAAGCAAGTCTCGTGGACTGGATTACCGTCGATGGAACTGTCGACATGGAATTTACCTGGCAACAGAATAATAGACCCTCATGAGCCTAAGAATTCCTCCCTCTTTAAGAGGAAAATGGTGAATGGTAAACCAGAATAAAGGACCGCGCCTGGGAGAAGCCAAAGAATTGGGGGGATATTAGTCTGAGAAAACGAAGCCCGAGAGACCAAAGTGGCCGGAGCAGTATGTCAAGTTCAGGAGCTAAAAGCTAAAAGTAAAAGCATCATCACAGAAGTTATGCAAGATGGCCATAGAACTGCGCTGAAAAGGAAGTGGGTAAGGCAATAACGTTATGCAGTGTCAAAAAGGACGACTGCAATAGTAAGATGAACGCCATAAGTCTACACTCCAGGGCTGCCCCTGTCGGGTGGGAGACAGCAGGTGCCGACTGACTGCAGCTCTGCCGCGACCAGGATTGCCTAGGTGTACGCTGCGATTAAGGAAAGGCAACGGACACCGAACGAAACAAACCCAATCAAATTAGGTCTAGAACGGCTCCACCCAGCTATCCCGAAATTGCGCACGGACCGATGTGGGGAGGATAGAGAGATTGCACATGAAACCCTCAACCCCACTGAAGTTCGTGCGTGGCCGTAGATGCCGCAGAAGGAACGCGGCTGCAGAGGTGGCATTTGGACGGAGCTTCCTCCAACTGCGTTAAGTCAACATCATCAACAGAACGGACATAGAAGACAAAGCAAACTCACAAGCAAGGCAAAGCGTCCGGTCCAAAATGTTGCCAGACAAACCGGGCATTCACTGCCTTAAAAAAACGAGCCAGCGAGTTCCAACTTCGACTTCCGCTAACGAATCGCTGTCTGAGACGTACGATGCATACCCTTAACATGGAAAGACGCAAATTGTCTCAGGGACTAGTGACTGATATTATCCGCATAGCAAGAATTCCACTTCCAGGTGGAGTGAAATGGGTGTACTTGGTGGGCACCTGCAAGTGCTATCTCTCTCACAGGGTAGTAAGGGGCTCGGCAGGGCCCATGTTGGCTGAATTGACTATGGATTCACTCGGGGACATGGTAGTTGCCGACGCAGTAGTATTAGTCCTTCTGACCGCGGGAGGTACCTCATGATACCGGATGGCGCAGCTTCTGTTCTATTGGCGGCACGTTGCGTGTTAGAAGCCAGGTAAATCTATTACTGCGCAATTTCCGCGAACTAATGACCACTACTCAACCGCCATCACCGAAGATGGTGTTCATCGAAAACGTTTTGGATGATGTAAGCCTTAAGAGAAGATCACCACAGGACGAAGGAGAACCTACTGTTGGTCTTGTGATGTCCACTTGTCTAGCAGTCACTTCCACTGTAGATTTAAAATACCCAGCTCTTCCCCGCCAAAGTCCTTCGCTGTTGCGTCAGATTTCCCAAGACAGCTGTCTCCGGCCCTCAATAAGCACGCCTCTACCGTCATATCGGTACTACCACCAACCTCTGCTTACCAGCACCTCGGCCCAAACACAAGGACCGTACCCCATTCCACCAATGTCTCTTTTTCAACCACACCTACCCAGCCAGAAAATTTTATCTTCCTACCCCACTTCTCGAACCAACACCGCAACCTCTTTATTCCTACCCAATCCCACTCCCTTTATGCCTCTCTCCAAACTGTCAACCCCATTATTTCGTGTTACCCCCATACTAGTATAATAAAGAACACTATATGCCCTCGTTCTTCCTC
>LUCM01002133.1:326152-507547 GCA_008360955.1 Fasciolopsis buskii | reverse complement strand
CATTACCTCGATTTTGAGTGCGACACGGCGAGTAAAGTACCTTCCAACCCAGTCCGGTGATGCTCACACAGGTTGTACTTACACCCTAATTCCTACAAAGGTGGTTAGCATAACGGATCGAACTTCAAACGTTGAAGCTTTAGAGGGGGCCACCTTACATCTATGTCAATTATCAGGGGATTTAGAAATTATCATAAGGAAGTCATAAGTTTTGTTCGATTTCCCAAGCCCACAAAATCTTGGCTGCCTCGAACACCCCACCTGATGATTGTCAGATCCCAGTCCAAGGTCATCGTGATGAAATAAACTCAAAGCCCTCTGTCATGGCATCAGCGTACGTGCTTCCTCCCTGCGATGGACCACGGCATCACACTTCCCTCATGGTTTCGTGCCGCATGGGGATCTGGCCGAATAAATGAGGAGCCAAACAGACTTCAAAGTTTGCGTCTATAAATATTCCGCATAATCGACCAGATCCATTACTACGCTGCTCAACTTGATCACCAAACCCTCCAACTTACAAAAGTGTTACCGGTTGGTTTGGAATAAACCCACCAATGAGATTGGTTTTCCTTCTTCAAGAAATCCGCTGCGAAACCAGCAAACAAAAGGCTTTATCTCCGTTGATCGCGGCCAATAGCGGTAGAATTGGACGAATTTCACAGCTTCTCGCTCATCCAAACAGTCCATAATGCTCACCTGTGTTTATCAACTGTACAACTCCAAACTAGCGGAACAGGCCTTTTAACTGCCACCATGCTGATGCCTAGATATGCCAACAGTCTGTGAAGCCCGGCTTGTACCCCATTTTAAATGTGCTTTCAAGCATGATTCTGTCCTGCTCTCAAATTGCAGGGCGATGCAGCCTGAATCAGTTCAAAACCACAGGAAATGCATTCCGGTCAATCGTTTTATCAACCAGGCGAACCCACGTATCGACATTCGCCTGGCTAATAAAACTTTCAAATATTTCTATAAATTACCGTTGACTGGCAACCTCGGTGGATCGAATTTCGGCAAGCCGTCTTGGCATAAGCTCTGCAACGTTTGGTAACTCTCAGACATACGACCCCCGGGCAGCCATCACTTGTAACTAGGTCCATGAGATTACCCCGCTATTAGTCACGCCCCCGCTTTCCTTTGTGAACCCATTTGCCAGATACCAGTAAGATATGGATGCCCCTCCACCTTCAGAGCCTGGTACTTATCCCACATCCATCTGCCTGATAGGCCACCTTATTCAGTCGCATTATTTTTACTCCCGTGGCCCTTTTTTACTCCAGTGCCCCCATGATGTAAACCCAACCACCTTTATGCAAATAATTTCGCTGGACATGGTTCAGTCTCCAACATGCTACCTAACAAACCCTAGCCACAAATATTCGTTCTCCTATCCTGCAGGTATTAATTATAATCTATCTCAACCTGTCCTCTCCAGCGCAGACCTCAACTGTCCCCAACGAACACCCAGCTTCTGGGAGTTCCAAAATGGCTTTTGCCCCAACGGACAAGCAAAGTTATGTGGTAATCTACTGTTGTGGGTTTATCGGGAGCTCACCATACCAATTCTTTGGAGTGCCTGTTCCTGACACCTTCACACAGGGACCATCTAACGCCACCCCATCATTACTGACATCAAATCCCCCATCACCGGAATCCCATCAAACTCCTTTCATTGGTTCCCAAAAGTCCGCCGTCACCCATCACTTTTATCCACAAATCCTCTGGCTTAAGAGGTCCTTCGCAGGCTAGTAAGTTCATGTCGATCAGATTTACCCCATATCACAGCTGTGTACCCTCCGAGTACCTTACTCAACTGGTGGCTAGTTGACCCTTACAGAACCCAACTCTTGGATATCTCAAGACCTGAAGCGTTGAGGTGATTTTTTTCTACTTTCACGGAATTATCGCCGTGTAACTCATAATATAAGGGAGTTACTGTTGCTGGCACCCAAAGAAGCAGATCAAGTCGTACAGAAGGTGGTCGCCCGGCTGACGTATAGCAGCGCCACGCAGCTTTCGTCTTTCAAAACTGAACGACTGATTCCATGCCGACAGTTTCTGAGCTCCTATCCACATATCCGGGATTTTAATATGCAAGCTGGAACAATCCTGATACATCTTGTATTGAACAATACCTTTCTGATCTCCCCCCAGCCTTGGGATGAATACAAGTGCTCTTAATGACCCCAAAACCTGTTATTCTTATTTGTCCGGCCTTTTATTAGCAGTTAATTGAATGCAATTGGAGTCCGCAGGCGAGATCTAGGTAGTGAATTCGTCTCGGAACTAAACCATACAAAGCCATGGGATCTGCCACATAGTGCGGGGTGAAGCCAACTGCTTTCGGAGAATACAAAATGCAATAGAGCGAGATTAATATGGTCTAATTATGGCAGGTGCATGAAGCGCAGTGGAGCAAATGAAGTCCAAGGCACCTCAAATTTCGGATGGGCCAATCGGCGCGCTGAGGCTGCCAGGAAATCCGGGATGCCTCTTCAGACCGAGGTCAGCGCTCTCGCGCCAAAATGCGCCGTTTTCGTTTCTCTGCATATGGTTGTTTGGATAAGGTCCAACGACCAGCCACACACGTGGTTGAAGGCCAAAGGCAGATGACTAATTAAAGGGATGTCGACTTACTTGGGCTTGTTCTGAATGGAACACCAAAGGGATCCGCGCAGCTCTGACTGAGACGTTCAGTTTATTTGAAGATCTCAGAAACGGTTTTCTCGAAACCCTTTTCAATGAAAAACTGAACCGTGGAACCAGGAAAAGTAGGAAGAAACTGATAGATTATCGCCCCTGGCTGAGAGCCAGAACAAACTTTTTGTGGGAGAACAGTAAACGTGTTGAATAAGTTTGCTGGAAGTAGCATTGAGATGCATGCAATCAGGAATTTGGAGTAGAAGTAGATTGCAAGCAAGATGAGGTGAGTTAGCGTGTCTGTCTTTTAGGAATGCGTGTGCGTTGCTTTTGACGCACTCGCGGAGTACTCGCCTTTGCGCCGCGGGTTGAAATCACTTCCCTTTGCATATCAATCTTTTGCAGAGGAAATGTTTCATGCAGAAAGCCAGAGTTAAGGTGAAGAAGCAAAATCTGGCTGATTTGGATGCAAACGGTCGTGCGTGTCGCCTTAATTACTGCGGGCTTTCATTGTGCCTTCGGGGTATCTTCTATCGAGCGCCGGCTTAACTGAACATGACGTTGCTAAAACTAAACTTAGTGACCTGGTCTTCGAGTTTTCTCCCCCTTGAAGGCAAACTAGGCGTCTCCGTAAATGGTGACCGTGCCAAGTGGAGCATTTGTGCACACTGGTTTGCGACAGTTAGACGAGATTCCCGTAGGTTAGTCGTGGCGCTTTTCTAGTAAATAGATTACTATGCGCAGGCCACAGATCAGCTGATTAGAAAACCGTACCTCGCCGAAACTAATACCATTCTGGTTTCAAAGTTAAACTTGCTAGTTTTACTTTTTAGCGAAATGCAAGTCACGAAAAATCTAAGCATTACTATGGGAGCTTCCAGTATTTACCTGCTAGTTGCAAAAGTACGGTCACGCAACAGCTGCACTCAACTCCATTATTGGCTTGCAAACTAAGTTCTTCCTCCTCAGGTTTTCTATCATAATGACTGAGCTTCACCCCGTATTGAAGCTGATAACATTGTAGAGATTTTTGAAAAGAAGCGCTTTTTTCTGTGGTTGCTTGACATGTTCTGACTGCCTATCAAGTTCTATGTGGATTTGGCCGAAGTGGGTGTTCGTCGCCATAAGTGTCGCGATTCCCTAAATCAAGGCAAAAGCCTTCGCCATCTAGTGAGATTTACTAGTATTCAACAAATTTTATATTTTCACATCAGATCGTTGAGTTGATTTTACTACTTTTGATACTGCACATGTTGCCGCTGGCTTAGAAACATAATTGTTCTGGTCCCATGTTAATTATTGCTTTGGGAAGCTTACCTTTGCTTTTACCTGATTACGGAAAATCTTAAGCGTCCTGCCTAGCACAAAGTTTTTTGACAACGATTCCAGAAAATCTTCCTGCACGGGAATCTCCCATCCGTTTTATGCCCATTTTTTGCTCAACTCTTGGCCCACGTTTCCCGTATTGATTGTCACTTCTTTTGGCTATATCCCAGCCAGCGGACCGAGGCCCATTGTTAATCTCCTTATTGCCCATGCAACGACAGCCCATTGGCTGACAAAACCAAACCGGTGAACTGACTGTGCGATAGGCCCAATCATGCATGCTTACATGTAACTCGTGACTGCGGCAATCGGTGTGATCGTTTATCTCCACTTTGTTTTCCCACAGCCTAGAGCACCGAAACCGCAGCGGCAGCGGCAACTAGACAAAGCTTCTGAACGTCGTAAAACAGAACGCCCATAGAAGTTGCAAAATGTTTGAGAATATGCGGAAAATTGTGGTCATTTGTAGGAGCTACGAAAGTCTTTAATATGATCCCGGCCACTCCTCCGTTACGAAGAAACCCACCAGGATCCACTAGACTTATGATAGAAAATGAGACCCGCTTTCGATGGAAATAAGTCGCATTCAGCGAAGAGCATGTCCCCGCAACCAGTTTGAGCGTGACCCTGCGATGAAGATGGTGGTCCATATGATGCATTGTGAAGCAGACTTTGATGCACCGGACTCGCCACGTGTGTTTTGGTTCCTCTTACCCTCCACATGCAACCATGGAATATATGCTGACGTCGCATACAGCCGCCAGGCAAACGAGAAGCAACACTCCCGTAGTTGGAAACTCTGAAGCTCCTCAAGAGCATGCAGATGCCATCATGATCTTTCAAATTTAAATTTTACTCCGTATTTATGCTTTCATCTTTATTTACTCACTACAGTCCAATGACAACCTGAATTAACTGACATTCGGGCCACTTCATTACCAATAAGATGCAATAGTAACAGATTCCAAGTCCACAGCAACTAGAAAGATGCCTGCGAGGCAAAGCATACTCTGTGGGCGTTTGCAGTTTGTTTACCCCTCGTTATCCTCCAAGAGCTGCTGCATAACCATGACGCAACCCGCTGATGTTAAGCATACTCTTGGTTGCCACAACCCTCGGCCACTGCGCTTGCTCTTCAATTTGCCCTGACATGTTTGCCTTATTCATTTGCTCCCCTCCATGTTCGTCAGGACCCCACAGCTGGAAACAACCCCCAGTGTATTTTCAGGTGTTCTTTATCGAGACCCCTGAAGGCGTGGGAGTATCTCATTTACTAATATGAGTCTGACCATGTCTTGGAGTCACCAGCAGTCAACAAATCACGCAAGGTTGCGGGTTTTGGCCTGGCATAACGTTGGTTGGTGGCCCTTGATGTCCACTAGGTAATCACAAAAAGTCGGAGACAACCGGCTTTCTGCCGTAAAGCATGATAATCACACAGCAGTCGGTCAGGCAATAAAGCTGCTTTCACTGCTAGTCGATAGCAAACAACTTTGGCATCCAGATG
Organism: Fasciolopsis buskii; assembly: GCA_008360955.1. Classification (NCBI taxonomy): domain Eukaryota; kingdom Metazoa; phylum Platyhelminthes; class Trematoda; order Plagiorchiida; family Fasciolidae; genus Fasciolopsis; species Fasciolopsis buskii. Next base: position 502,071 of record LUCM01002133.1, on the reverse strand, counting down.
CATTGAATCATGTCCATGACAAAAGAGTTTCTTTACTGGTCACCTGGCTTGGCCATCTAAAATTCTGCGGGTTCCGAATAAAAGGATCGCCAATGGAATTCCTATTAAGATGAAAGGTACCACAACTGGAAACATTATCGTTAGGCATTTTCCTAGTTAACCCTCTGCATGTCGCAAAAAGTGCGAAAACCTCCCACGACAAGGCTCACAACTAACAAATCACATCGTAAGTTAAAAAGAAAGGGAGCGCTGGTCGTTTATATGGGCACATTAGTGAGACAGTCTCAAATTTGTGATCCCACATACAGCAGACGTCATTCGTCATTGAGCCTTTGTCATATCTTATAACACACCCGTACCTTCTGGCATTCTGTGTTACGTACATACATCCGTACTGTATTTGACCAAAATTCGCCGTCTGGTAGAAGAACCTCACACCCCAGGTTTCGTCGCAGCCATGACCACTTTTTGCAATCGATAAAAGATATATTATTTTTGCAATGAACCTGGCAATCTGCTTGCCTAGAAATATGCCCTTTATTAGCTTTCGTTTTATCAAATACTAGCCGTCTTTATTCCAATGCGTTTCGTTATTCTTGGCTCCTTATGCACTCCGTCCTTTCACATATTTTCATGTCTTCCCGATATATAACATGGTGAATTTGAAAATAAACGGATAATGCCGGTCGCATGTTTAACTGGTCTCGCCTAGGGTATGTGCTTCTAAAGTTACTGTGCACGATAAGTGTTTTGGATGTTTTCTCCGTATGCCGACCATTTCACTAAAGAACTATTTCAGATGCTACTTTGGCCCGTGGGTAAGTGAGGGCTGTTTTGCGAAAGTGATTTAAGGTTTCACCTAATTCTGGCTGTGCATCGATGATTTCTTATAGCCGAGAACCTCCGGTATTCAAGTTAACTTGGTGAGGTCAATCCCCCTAGCCCAAGAATCTCCAGGATTTTGGGACTGTCACTGGTAAAGCCCTTTTGCATCATCTCAAACTGCAAAATGCAATAGAGAACAAAGAAGTTGAGCGGTAAGTGGGACGTATTTTCGGATTTGTCCAGGAAAAGAAGCAACAACCTAATATGATTGGGTGTCCGCCATTGCAAAAGCCGATCACTCGGTTACTGAAGATTACGCTAAGCGAAGTCAAATTAGCTGAAGCTTGGACAATAAATGGTCGGAGAATGAATGAAATGCAACAGGGTCACTGAGTTCGTTCGGAATAATGCGGTTTTGTCAATGTAGTCAAAACATTGTTCTACGCTCCGTACCACTTTCGTTCCAGCAGGGCTTCACGTAGAAATTAACTTGAAGTACCGGAATTTCAGGCCGTGGCCGAACACGTGCACGTCAGTGCAGCACCGTGACATGACCCTACTTCCACACTTCTAAAAAGGCGTGTAATTCGTTTTTGTGCTTTAGGCCCTCAGGAAATAGGCCTGGAGGAATTTTTCATGCTCTTCAAAACCCTAAGACCGCCTAAAATTTCCCCAAAACAGAAGCCGCCCTTCTAATTAATGGTAATGTTTCAGCCTGTTTTCTTCCTGTACAACGGCCATGGAAGAATCGTTCAAGGAACTAACCACGGGTAACCAGCCCACGTGGATGGCACAAACTAAAAAATGACGACAGGAGCTCTGTAGATGTCACCTGGCAGTTGGAAGTGTCCAGCCGAAAGACGACTGAATCTACCACGCTGTTTTTGTTCATTAATGCATTGCTTCTGACCAGTAGAGGTGACCCTTTTACCCGGAAAGTGCTCTACGCGTGGCTGTTTAGTAGGAAATTGCAAGGGACGTCGGAAGCATTAAACCTCCTTTTAGTAGAGCGAAAATTGCGATAATTTAGTGGTTCCACCAAAACCGTGCCCTGTACCAGTCGATCGTCCAGTGTTAGCGAGCCGAGCTCCTGCATGAAACTGGAGACCACCGTTTTTCGGACTTCCTAGAACCAGACAGCATGGTAGGCTAAATGTCATACTTCTCCTCCCTGTTGCTGTAGGCATTTTCCCACAAAACTCAGGAATTTCTTTGTTTACCATTACCCGGGAAGGCCGTTCCGGTAGTGGCTCACCATGAAGCGATCATTCTTTCAGGTGCGGCAATATTTTGGATAGGCTTGTCCGTTTGTTCATTTTGCTTTTAGCCTTCATGGTCCAAGGGTTGATGCATGAAAGCGGATCGGCAGAGTATGTCTTATTTTGTAATCCGGCCAAAAACGGAGCTTGAATTGAATGTTTTATTTCCCAGGGAATGCCAAAGCAATTGTCACGTGCATGACCACGAAATATAATTATATTAATGATAGGAGCGTTTGCATGTAAATGAGAACAGTGAATAAAGTAGACATTAACGTAAAACGGAGGCATAAGAACTGAATCACGAAGACTGGGAGAAAGATGTGGCTGCAAAGCTTAGTTCAAGGTCGGCTGACTGGTTTATAGCATACCAGGTGGGCCGCCACATTTTAAACTCCCAGCGAGGTAGTTAAGGCAGAATGAGAGAAGAAAAATGGCAGCGCTGGAAGAAAAAATGTATAAAGAACTAGTGCTAGTGTGCAGAAAATCAGGGCGTAAATATCTAAAAGTTGGACTTTCTGGAGAAATGCTTGATAGTAGGCAAGTGGGAAAGCTTCAATGGTTAGCATTAGACAGACCAGAAACGGATTTGTGACTAGATGTTTATCCGGAATCTTTAACCGTATGAGGCATCAAATTAGCCGCTAAGATATCACGTTTTGGAGAACCAGTGGATACCATCCTGAAAGTGACGAGGTTTTTGAGGGAAATATGAGTTTTATTCCTTTGTAGATTATAATGAAACGAAATTGTTTGACCGAGCTCCGGTATAATCCACGGCGAAGGGAGTTTGGAAAGGAACAAGATAAGAAGAACGACAGCACAGGAGAGTTTATATGAATATTGAGACCAGTAGTTTTTTGACTAAAATTCCGCTAGTGTTTGAGGCTGGTCGAATAAAGAGTACCAAATCTGAAACATGCTGTTAGAAAGTGAGCACTTGCGTGATCCACGAGCGCAACTGAATCCGCACGTCGTTGCGCTGAGCTTCCCGCTCGATGTGTCCCAGCCAAATCACTGGACCTGACCGTAGCCATCTCCAAAAGAACTAGTGCAAAGGTATAGAAGAAAAAAGTAGATTCACTACATGGTGACGGAAGTGGATACGCCAAATTGTGGCGCTGTTTACAGTCAGAGCTTTTTGGACCGGTTAGGAAATGGTTTATCCTTTAACCTAGTAGATTGGCTGAGAACGAGGAAGATATGGCTAGACATCCGGATATCATCGTCCTAAACCGGAATCGGGTAGCCTACGTCAAGCCAGATCCAGCACACTGTCCCATCTGACAACGTTCCAGAGAAAACCCACTTAGTCAGCCGTCAAACGAGGGCGATTCGGGTCATCGTGCCGGGTCCTGCGATCTATCTACTTCTTGTGGCTCCACGCAGAAGAGCAAAAGAAGAAAGGTAGTGAACATTCTTAGAGTTTTTCCGGCAGTTTTACATGTAAACCAAGAGTAAAACGGCCGAAGTCATTTTTACCGGTGGAACAACTCTTAGGCTGCCCAGTATATTATTCAGGGTACCGCAAAAGTGCACAAATGTGACCACCGATTGAAGACCGCGAGAAACCAAATGGGCAAAGGGAAACCTTATTGTAGACTGCAGCGGCTTGCGTTGGTTATGCATTCGAGGTAAGCTCGGACATAAAGGGAAAGAGAAACGAGCGAATGAGTCTTTTACAAACCATCTGCGAAAAGATGACAACTGAAGGTAAAGTTCTGGCTTTCAAACATGCATACCAACTGCGCATGCACATAAATATGTGCGGATGTACAATTCCATGGAAACAGGCTATCTTGCTGAGAGAATCGGAAAATTAGTATAAGCTGAAGAGGCTGCCACTACGCAGCCCACCGAGAGGAATGAGCAAGTGGACGGCGTTTTCAGATTCCTGTTCAAAGGTTGGTGGCGGATTAAGTGTGCCCAAGAGAATGAAGGAGTTGAGGACATTGCCTAGATAAATAGGCGCGAACCGAACCTCCTGGTCAACGTGGACAAACTCACGAATAAATCAAGAAGGCCATGAAAGTTTTCTCTACCCAAACGATGGAGTAGCCGCACGTATGTTTTGACAAACGTATGTATGTCTCTAGGTGCTTATATATAAAAATGCGTAAAGTTGTGGGTACATTTGTGTAAATGCATATCCATATATATCTGCAGATGGAAACAATGCTGTGAAAGATAGGTCACTTAAATGAAGATGGTTAGCACCCTTAGGCAAGGTGATCAGATTACCGACGAGCATCTTGTTGAGCGGCGGCAGCACGTGGAAGGTGTGGCAAAGATTTGTTTAAGGGTGGATGTGAAATGACATAGGGTCAAGCGGGTGAAGTTTTGGGATAAGCCTGTGCGGTGATTTGTGGTTATTATTGGTGCGATTACTAATAACAATGGCCTACTTTATTCATCCCTGAACATTCATTTAAAGAATGTGCACTGAATTCAAGGCATTATGTTTTGCCCATTTCATTTTTCTTAAGCAAGCCGTCGGGGAGAAATGCTCGATGTGCTAGGTTAGCTTGCTCTAAAATGAAGAATTTTATATTGGAAAAAGTTCCGTTAAGTTCCTGCCAACGGCGAAAGATACTCCGAATTTGCTGCTCCAAAGAGCGCAAATGTGATTAGTTCTCATTCTGGGGGAGGTGCAACTTGGTTTGCATATCCGATCATGTAGAACTGTGAGGTTAATCTCGCTCGGCGAAGCCGCAACGGATGAGGATGTGATGCGCAGAGCTGCATATAGCTTAAGGAAGATAAGTGAAACAAGCGTTTAGGGAGTCGCCGTTAAATATTTTGAATTTCGTATCTATCACATCGTCGCATCTTAGAATACACCATAAAAAATATTCAAAGGTTAACCTTAATTGGGTCTTGAAAATTAGAAACCTAATCAGGAATGAACTGAAGATATGAGAGATTTAAACCTACAGGCGTTCTAGATTTTACAACCTGAGTGAGTGTACATTCCGATTAGCCAAGTGCATTGGAACAGCGAAATACCAAATATTAAGTTTTGGTAACGATAGGGATGTCTTGTTGATTGAATTTCACGATCCCTGTGAGAACATCAAATCTGTACTGGAGCATACTAATTTCATCACTTGAGAAACAAATACCAGTTTGTCAACCAAAAATCAAGGTTTTAGTTGTGTGCGACGCTGTCACTGCTTTTTGGGGAGAGGGAGTTGCATATGGTTGCTTAGGTCAGCGAACAGGAATAGGGTGTCCTATTTGATCAAGAGAAGAATGTCATGGACATAGTTAAGGACAGGTACAGGGCTAAGGACACTCTGGAATGAATCCACCGGTTATCGGACTCCTTGTTTACGGAACATTAGTCACGGAAAAAGCAAAAAACATGGGATCCAAGATACCATAGCTCTCAGTTGGTGGTTGCAGTACCCAAAGCAAGACGTGGTCAAAGGCTTGGGTCATATCGAGGAATATTGTCACTGCAGATTCTCTGTCACTGGTAGCCTTCGTCACCGATTGGAGAAATGAGTCTTACAGGTTTTGCGTGAATCCTTTTGAGGAAAATCATGTTGATCATCGTCGTTGAGGCTGTGGCTTGACGGGAAACGAGTCAACTTTCTATTGTCCATTCCTTTCATAAATCATGAGAAAACTGGTATGATGTTAATAGGTCGGTTGTTGAGAGATCCTGCCACCGACGTTTTCTGTGAATAGAGACGACGACAGGGTACATCCATTGTGGATGGAAGTTAGGAGCACTATGGAAGAAGTTGAGTAAGTTTGATAAAGTTATAAGAATATCCATAACTTCTAAGCCACAGATGGCGGAAGTAGATTGGATGGTACTGAATGCCGTGATGACTTCAGATTAGGTGGCATTGCTCTAATGTCTTCCGAGTAAAATGAAGCACATCAGAATGATCCTGCGTTGACCCAGGGCAAAACGGGACAGCAGGGTCTGAATCTGTAAAAAAACATGGTCTTCGGTCCACTAGAGGCGGCGCATGGAAGACAACTCATATTGACTGGGTAATATATGATTTTCGAAGTAAATGCCAAATACTGGAAATACATTAATGCGCTGGATTCTAATGGTAAATTTTATTGAAACCAGAAGGCAGGAATATTCCCAAGGCTTGGCATCCAACTGTTACTTTTTGGAATCCCTGACCACCGAAATGCGAAAGCGTTCTACAGCAGATAAAAAAGCCGTTGCATTCCTGTTTCCCGGTTGCTTGTCTCGAGAGACGGCGAAACCTCAATTACCAAAGCGGGTAGGATGACTTTTCATCGATGAGCATGCGAGAGGTTAAAACAATCCAAAGTTTTGAAAATACTAAAGATTCGCCTTCCGGAACATTGAACATGCATTGAACATGACCATGATGGGCGGTGAAAAGCAGATAATAAAAATGAAAATAAAAGGGCCCAGGTATAGCGGGCGCAGGATGCATAACGTAATAACCGATAGAAAATACGCACCAACTTTGGCCGAAGGGAGCAGTGACGGGCGCCGTAGACGACGGCTGGCAACAACTCTTAATGGAAGGTTTCAGTGCATCAACAATCGGCAGCATTTTAGGCTGACCAAAGTGTGCAATTTCAAGCACACTATTGCATCATAAGACCCTCATTCACTATGAGGGGATGGCCAGTTACCATCGGTTCTATATATGGCAATATCAAGGTCGCCGAATCGCATTAATCAGGTGGAGTTGAGGAAACAGCCAGGCAAAAGCAACCATGGCGTAATACCATCTCGGATAAAGTTTCTGCGGCTGGTGGAAACATGATAAAAAAACAATGGGAGCCCGCTGAGAATAGACAAACGAAGGGTAAGACATGAAAACGACGGTTGACTGGATGGCAGAAAGTAGAGCAGGGTTTGCAGGAGGACAGTAGGAAAGGATAAAGAACCGGGTAATGAAAATAACGGAAGTGGTAGCACCATTGAGGTGAGTTAAAATGAATGGGCCGCTACCATGGTGAACAATCCGAGTTCGCAAATATATGACGCAATAACAGCAAACCTTTACGAGACACAAAATGGCAGCTTATCTCACTTTGGGTTACAGTACCAGCTGGGCAGGAGCCATTTAAATTGTTGGGCAAGGAACAAGAGTCCAGAATGTAGTAGGAGTAGCGTATTGCGTGATCTGTGGAGACAAACGCGATGGAGCGTTGTAACTATATCTAGTCAAAGGCCATTCTAAGAGACCCGGTAGGATAGATCAAAGGGGAGTATGGAATGTGGGCAAATGACAGCGTGGAGAAGGCTGAAAACATGTTCGAGTTCTATTAAGCATTTAGTTCAGCTACGTGAGCTCCAGGCAACCCGTTAGTAGACTCATAAGAATCCCAGTAACCCTGGATGAGAAAGTCACGAAAAGAAAGAAAGTGAAAACGCCCCAGCGGATGCATTCCACTAAGTTTGCTGGATCTAACAGAGTCTACCTGGGAATCACAAAGCCGCTGGTAGTTGTATTCCGAGAAGTTCTGGCGGGCCAGTTTGAAGCTTGATGAATTAAAATTACTGGGGAATGGCTGGAGTCTGTAGTTCTTCTCGTGCACAGGAGAAACGGCACCGTGTGTGCAATCTAGTGGCTCATCAACCTGACCTCGGTATTGCTCAAATCAACTGATAGAATCTTAGAGACAAAAAACTGGGCAACCCGGGCGCAAATACCGATGACCGCCTGCTAACTCAGCGTCAGAAGGAAACAATTGCGCTTGTCAAATGTGGTCAGCTTCCTCGATAAAGTGCCTAGCCCAGTCGAGGTTTTCTAATAAAAATCCCAGGAGAGCATCGATCTGTCAAATCACAGACTTTTGGATAAACACTAACGCCTGTTGGATTGTCGCCAAAAAATTGATTTTGGCATTGCGCTGCTCGAAAGGATAAGGCTTTCGGCTTTGAGTGAAGAATAGCCTGTCGAGCAAGGGCAAACCAATTAGCCGGTCATCCTAAAGATTCGTCCCAGAGACTATGCTATACCGACTTTACAGTAAAGACACGGAAAATGTTTTAATGAATCAGTGCTTCATGTTTACAGATCATGTGAGGATAATTAGGTCTTTGCATAAAGGCCTCTTTGAAACAATCTAGATGAAGTCTGAAATGGCCATTGGAGTGGTATCCACTTCTCACTTTAAGAAGGTAGGACCTAATAAGGGCGGGGAACCACTGCTCACCCGCTACTGAGGCCCTGCAGACAACTAGACAGCAGTGGATGAGCTCATCGCCGTGTAAGGCTTAGAAGTGATTATTAACGACAATGCCAAAGGCTATCTGCACTGCCAAAGAGCGGCACAGATAGCGCTCAGACTATTGCATCGACTAGAAAGTGCCGTTAGCTTCAGAAAACCGGAGGTTCTACTCCTGCGTTACAGTGCCTTTGTCAGACTGCATCAAGGGTACTGCGTAAAATCTTGGATGATAATGGGGTGATGACACAACCATAGCACCAATTCACGAGACGGCCTGTTACATGCTGGGAATTTACATATTACCACAAGCTCCAGAAGCTGGGTTGCACTCACTGAATGAAACGAAACGGGTGGGAGAACTTGTAAATGTTCCTGATATTTTGAAGGTTCTAGAAGAATTACCGGTTATAAAGGAGGTCTGTTAGAGTTAAGATTCAAACCGTCCCTCAGAGGTCTCAAAAGTTTAACAAGTGAAACGGGTGAAAATAGAAATAAGAAAGCTTGCAGGTTTGTTAAGCGTCGAAAACGAGTGGAAGGGACTGCTAAAGAAGATTGTAAGCGCAAACACCGCAAACGATGTCAAGAATGAATAGGACGTAGAGCTGAGTGCTCGGTAAGACCGATAAATAGTTAAGGCTGGGCATTCACCTTAGAATCATCTTTCTGCTTCGACTAGTCCCGCTTAAATTCCACAGCCCTTTTTCAAGGGAGTGATGGAAAAGCACTACTAGTGTTGGCAATACGGATTGGGTCGTGGCATTTGGACGCTCCAAGTGCGATTCATATCAACCCACTGTCGCAGCAACCTTCTCGAAAGAAGCGCATATTGCTTCTCATAAAAAAGGACCGTAAAAACAAAAACCGAATATTCCTAATTAAAACTCCGCTGATCAGCGGAACCTGAAGAAGACTTTGGGCTTCCGGCAGTTGAAGTGATAGCAGATCCAAGAAACGTATCGGTGCGCGCTGCTAGAGCAACAGAAACTAAAGTAGAGCGTTGGGGCCGAAGTGAACTAAACTGGTAATGAACAGATTCGCGATAAATGCAAGTCAAATTTAACCTGTGATCAGTATTGTTTGACCAGTTTTGATGCGAATCCATTGGGCCGTTGTACACATGTAGTAGATAGGGATGGCGGATCACCGACGGGAGTAAACCTCTCCAAGCGGTAATCCGTTATAACCAAAACCCAAAAATTTCAGCATCAGACAAACACGCCGTTATTTTTACGTTCTCGAATGCTGGTCTCCAGAGACCAAAGACCATTCTTAACCCCGGGAGGATGGATTACATCTGGCGAACTGATAAAAGGTAAAAAATTACATCGTCATTATTGCAATGTTCTTTTTCTAATCGGAGACAAACCCATAGAGGAAAGGGTTCATGAACGACTGGTAAAACGCCAAATATAGGACACTTAAAAGAGTTGAAATAGTCCTCAACAAAATTCTCGTGTAAAAGAAAACGTTCCATGGAACAAGGATAAACGCCGCAACACCCATGCTCTAGAAACCTGTAAACCACTGCACCCTTTTGATTGCTAGTTTCACAAGGAATTCAGATGGTGTCCAGTTCGGCGCCCGCAACAGTTGCAAAAGATTGATCGATTGTTTTTCTCCCGCCCAGCCACCCAGCCGCCAAGCAACAGAACGTCTTTTGGGTCATCTCTGGCCACTCCCTATTCTGGGACTGACGGTGGGAACTACAATCATTTTGCCTACCTCTCAAATAATCCCTTCCGAAAGCAAATGGCAATAACCTATGTAGGTAGCTGTAAACCTTCCAGCAGTCAGCAATTCCAATTCTTCAACTTCTGTGGCTTGCGCGCTCCAGCTAGTTGCGCTTCTGTAGTATCCGTAAACACGAACTCTTTTACGGAATGCCCTCATACTTTCCCTTGTGGGTCGGTCTCGGGCCACTTTCGAAATTGATGCGCCAGGAACCTCCAAAACCCTCGAGATAGTGTCATCCACATCGGCTGCATTTTTGAGGAGCAGAAACAAAATCTACTCATATAGGCCAATTATAGCCGGGACAGACCCCGAACATGCTAACGAAAGGCTTTGTTGTCGACTACATTTGTGTTTATACCCCCAACACCACCAATATCTGCTTGCAAAATCAAGTATCAACCATAATTCGGCAGCCACGTACTTGGCGCTTCATAATCAGAAGGCAACTGGGCAAAGAACTCTGAAATTTCGCCGATCATTAGTTCCACTTTGTCCCCCTCCAGTCATTTCACCTATTGTGCCCACAAAACCACCGACCACAAGCACAACAATCGGCCTACTGTCTTCTGTCATATGCTACTACCTTACGTGAAGCACGTAACAGAAGTAGGTTAGGGCCCCTTCTGTCTGTCGAGTTGTTTTCTAACTCATTCCATGCGATCACATTGCTTCTACGGCTCACCGGATTCCATTCACCCCAAGCTTACAGATGGTTTACCATTTCCTTGTAGGCACAAAACTATATCAGTTAACACAACCCCATGGCTTAAGACACTTCCTTAGGATACGTCCCTCTTTATAACGGTCAGTGACCTGGCACCAATCAACTCCTGGGAAATATCCCTTATAGGAAGGTTTAGATTACAACCTCTATCATCAACTACTAATAATTCGACGACTAAAAAGAGCCAGATGAATGAGACCAGCAATGGCGCAAATTTCCACTGCTCACGTAACACTCAAATGGGGCAAAGGCTACCGCTAGTGATGAGGGCAGGATTTTCGTCGAGCGAAATTACCACCAAGAGAAGCCTTCGTGTCTTCCCTAATGCAGACACGACAAACTTGGAGGAATCGAGGTTTACGGAAATCTGAGCCACTAACCACTACTATATAAAGACATCAAAAATCTTCGGCACTCTTTGTGACAGACGGAGAAGGGGTTGTATTGCATGCTTAATGCACATGATACCTGCCTCTAATGTTTACCTCCTCGCTCTCCGTTGCCTATGATTCCTCACGGAAAACAATAGTAGTAAGAATGCAACAAACTTTTACAAAGTATCCATGTCCCGTTTGGACGAGAAATGCGAAATGTCCAATACCTTATAAGTTCTTTCAGACTTACACTTAACTACCCATCAGGGGAAAAACGAACATCACAAAGATTTTCACGAATCTGGGTTATGCCAGTCAAGAAGTCTTGAAGCATACGCAGATTGGAAATCAACACGCGCTTTTTTCCTGAGTCTACCGGCTTTCGTTTGGGTGTGGAAGGGCGAGCCCCTAGCTAAAAAAGAAAAAACTGAGTGTTAGTTTATCCATGGTGTGGTATTGGGCAGGGTGAAGGTGGTGCTGGTGCCAAACTGGACAGGCAACCAAGCGGAAAGTGCGGCATATATGATTTTTCAGTTTACAAGGTATCGCTCCGCTTTGGTTCAGCCAAACTTCTGAAGGGGATATTCTTCTAGGCCGGCATTTTGATCCTGATTTCAAAATTTTGAAATTTCGTCGATAATTTACTACCCAATGCATGCCCCTTGCTTATTTTCATCATCTGTCCAGCTTGGCTTTGTCCATCTTGTTGCTGATTGAATGCACAAAAAATATCATAGATTGTCTAATATTATTTTACAAACGCCTCTCACTGAGACAAATTTCTTGGATCAACACCAAGAATTTTTTAATCCTATAACTGAAGTTTTTCTGGCCTCTCTGTCTAAAGCACCTGCAAAATTTACATAAGCTTAGGCACGCCTATTCCATATTTTTTAAAGACAATATTCTTGAGTATTAGTTAGAACCACCTCCACCATCTCCAATTTACTCCGAAAATTCCAGGCGTTTGCTGTTTTCACAAATATACAAAACCTTTTCTGCAAAATCCAAAAAAATTTCTCTTGAAGGAAGACCTGCATTCAGAAAATTGCTTTACGGTGAGGGGTTAGCCCGAAATTATTCTTCCAAGAAATCAACTGGATCGTTGTTAATCAATTGCTTGGATGACAGTTATGGTATTGCGCGTTTTCTCCCTTTTGTTTGAATAAACCAATACCCTTCGTGATCGGTTGGTATTCGTTAGATTTCGGCAGTTGGTTGGTAGGTGTTGTTGCGTTTTAATTATAAATTTCGATTCGCAAATAGTGCGCAAATGTCCAGGATCGTTAAATACGGTAAAATGCGGCATAAGATGCGTGGCTACTCATTGTAATGTATCACCATGAATTTATTCATGGCGAACATGAGTATATATGTTCACAACCATACATACCTTGATTGTTTTCGACCTAATACAACGGGTGATACACGTTCCTTGTTTGAAACGTGAAACGACAGATAATGAGTACCTTTGCACTCATCCCTCCTGCATTTAGTTCTTCACGGGTGTGCTGTTGCCGGATGTTGTCCGTTAAAGCGCAAAAACAAATACCATTTTTCCATTTACCTCAACCCTCCCCGAATTCCGCCATCCGGAATCTTTTGCATTCGGTCAACCTATTTCCTTGCTCGCAAAAGTGCACTGCCTGTGTGCCCTCGCACTGTTATCTCTTGCCTGACCTGATAAATTAATCCGTCGGACTGGGTAGCTCTATTCACTCAGCCTTCATAGTATTACGGAAGCCATTATTAGCAATGAGCGCCAGCAATAAAGTAAAACTTCCGTTCCTAATCTGGTGTCTTGCTGCTGGTTTGCATCTTTGACACCAAATTCGGCAGGAAATGGGGTGCGCCTCACGTTCGGTTGGCATCAATTGGACGCAGTCTCTCAGGCCCCCAGCTATCCCAGGCGGCTGCCCAAACAATTTCTTCGGTATCCCGCATGCTCTGATAAGCCCGACATTAGGGTTTAATATTGCACACTCTTCCGTTGCCTCCCAGGTGCAGCAGGGGCGATGGTGCACTAGGTAAAGTACTTGCTATCCCGGATCGTTCACGCTGGACTCGATGAAAGTCTCTCATTATCTAACAAACTGGCAGTAGTTTTTGGTCTGCAGATAGGGGTCAAGATTGTGTACGCATGGGAGTTTGAGAAGCATTCCTACCTTTGTGCCTTGGATTTCCACGAAGCTGGCAATGACGTTTGCAGGACTGCATCGTCATATTTAAACGGATTTTATTGCCACCGACTTCAGCTTTCTTACTAACCAGTGCACTTTCCCGGAGTCTAAACTCTAATTCTAGCCCTAATTCAGTTATCCTTAATCCGCATAGATCAGCATCTGCAATATCTAACTGTTCAGGACTAACGCATGGTAGGGTGCCGGCTAGACTAACAGGTCTAATGTTTAGTGTGTCATCGTGTACAAGAACCGAATTCGCCAAGTGCCGAATCATTCCTACAAAAATGGAAATGGTTTTAATCCTTTTTTGTAGTGCGATGTTTTGCACCTCCAAATTGACTGATTCGAGTACTGTATGATTTTGATACGGATTATTCGATCAACGCATGATAAAACTGATCCGGACGTCGAATCAAAACAATACTGATCCACGAGTTTCTCCGGTACCGAATTGAACATAAATCAAACTGTGCAAAAGTGCAAATATCAAATGTACGGTCGATGCAAAATCGCAGCGAAAATCAAAGTTCAAATCCTATCGGGCGCGGACAAGCAGTGATGCCCAGACTCAAGCCCAAAACAGAATTATGCCTTTCAAAAAGACTGACGTAATCAAGCTGAATGAGAAACGCAGTGAGTGGTACAAATAAACCGTGGGATGTGAATTGTTCTTAATCAGTTTGCGTGGCTATCGAGTGAGAGTGAGGATTTTTTAACTAGTAGTCTGAAAAGCCCACGCTGCGCACTGAGAGCCCACTTACTAAACTACCTTACCCAAGGAGCAGAACACCTACGAGCCTTCCAGTTACCAAGGGACTAAAGCATGCCCCAGCAGAAAGACCAAGCTTTGATACAATGACGTCACCCCTGGACACAAAATCGCCCACCGACCACCTGACTGTCGTTTCCGAAGGTCAACTGGTGGAAAAAACTAAGTTTACTCGCGATTGATTGCCCAAACACCGAATATCCCACATGCAAATATAATAGTAGGCCATTTTTATATGTCCATCTGCCCTAGCAACTAACTCATTCGTGAGCCTCCCAATATGTCTAATAATCTTACTTTCAACCAGGTTGACATAGTCTTATCTACCAAAATTTTCACGACGGTTGTATTCAGAGTTTGTTACCCTCGAAATCAACAAAACATCCGACTCGAAATGATTCCCAATTCGATCATATCGTATTCAACATCTGTTACTTTCTGGCCTTTAATCCTTTAGACTTTGGAAGTGCGATCACAAAAGTGCTCTATATGTAAATCAGATACCACGATTGACTAAGCCTCTCACTTGACAGAATGAAGAAGATCTGAACCGTTAATAAATCATCAGTGAAGACGTGGACAAAATGCAAGTCTTGTGTGATGCTGTCGATAATCTAATGCAATATTTGAAGAGCACTGAGTTCTTACGTATACCATTTAGGTCAAGCAAACAGACTGAAAAGTTTTCTCAGAGTCTCCAATGGCGATTGGTATCTGGTGGTATGCGCGTACAAAAGCGACTTTAGAAAACCAAGCCATGCCTCAAAGTGATGCTGTGATGTCGGGTAATTGTTGAAATGGGTGACCGCGATGAATGCAGGGCAGTCGTACATGGTCACCAGTTGATGCAATCTTTCTTTAAAACTGCGTGTAGCAGCGAGGCTCAATGGCCATGCGAAGGACAAACAATAATTTTAGCAAGTGAAGTGTAGAACTCACTTTTAGCGGGTGCCAGTTTGTCCGCTTCCGTCGGTGGGATAGAGCCGTAACTGGTGTTCCGATAGTGACGATGTGGTGCACCACAAGGACAGTCGCCGGATCCATCCATCCGAACGATTTATTTGGTAAAGAGAATTTGGTAAACAGTGATTAAAAATCATTCGGAAAATCATTAAATATGCAAGTGATTTAGTGTGAATCTGTCCGGGTTGCGAAACCCCATATATTTAATGTTCCTACAGGAGATCAATAATCCGCAGCCCATGTGAGTCAACGTGAAATCTGTAATGCTGCAGAAAGTCGGTTCCCAGTGTACCGGTTCGAACGTCGCCAAGCACGAACGTTCACGGATGCCGTCGTCCTGGTCGCAGGTTGGCTTCTCGTACCGTAAGTAGGAAATGACATTCGCAGCCGACAGCCGAATCAGTGATGCTTGTGGTCCGACATGGCCGATAGGCAAGACAGAGACATGGGCTCCAGTATCAACGAAAACCCTAGAGTTCGTTAGGCGGTCGCTTATGTACAGTGGACGGCCAAACTGATATCGCCCACCGGCGAGTATGGCCGGGTTTACGCGTTGGCTGTGGCGTTCCTACTCCGGAAAGGAACACGGTTGGTAACATTTATGTCCGTTGGGCCCGAATAGGCGGTGATACCACGAAGGGCGGACCGGATTCGCCGGCACAGGGCTAGGAGTGGATGAGAATAAGGGACAACGGACGTGGGCTGGTATGGGAGCCCGTCCGGGTCGAAGTTTGTGTACAATGCGAGCAGATTGTGGGACATGTATTTTGTCTCTGAATGAAAGGAACTTGTGGAAGGGTCGAGCAGTAGAGTACCTCTCTGGTGAACCGTCTCTGTATGCACCCGGAAGATTACGCGATCTCGCAGCAACCAGGGGGTGAATCCCACTACCGACACGTGCGAAAATCCTGTTGGTAGCCAGAGCTTCCCTGTTCTAGGACAGGTGTTCGAGCAGGGCCGCCACTGCAGACTAATGGTGGACTAGACACGACTCCAGCCACTGTTCCCGGAAAACCTAGGAGTCGTTATGAGCGAAGCCAGATAGGAATTGTAGATTTATGACTAGGTCTTGTGTCGCTACTGGGTTGTTGCGCCAGCGGTACTCGCAGACGCTTTTTCACTGAAGGGAGGTAGTGCTGCAGTGGAGTCGATCGTCGGGATACTGCCTAGGTGTGTTTCGTAGGAAGTCTCCTACCGATGCGATAACGTTGGTGGGAAGAGACTAACGAGAAAGTAAGCCGCATCACCTAACGGGCAATCATAAATTAGTAATTCGAATTCGCAAACCACACCTCCGGGTCACGCGGAAAGAAGGCCACTGGTTTTAATGTGACAGGCGAAATAAAATGATCTGTGTGACATGGTATCTTCGACTCCCCAGACGTGGTTCACTGCAAAAATATATCGAGTAAATATAAATCGTGCAAGCGGAACGGGGAGAGTGCACAAAAATTCACAGACTCAACAGGCTCGTCAAGTTTTGAAAGCTGGCTCACCAGTGTAGAAGATGTCGGAAGTGCGACCCCAAACGTGTCTTATATATAACTCCGATACCGCAATTGATTAAGCCTCTCAGTCGACAGAACAAAGAAAACTTGGGCCAACAATCGGATGGAAAAACCCGATTGAATGTATCATGGCGCCCATGTAGCACCAATACGACAGTACACGAGATTGCAAAACCGCGACAGAGGGGTGCGGAGTGAGCAAAGCGATTCAAAAGCCTAGACGTTAAGAAAACTGCCGCAAGATAGGAAACGTGCAGATGTGGCATGCGATAAAACAAAGCAAGCAAATGAAATGTCACGGAATACATTTTAAGCATCAAAGTAGATCATAGAGAAAATGACGTCTGAGGATAATCGATTTTCTCCGAAAAGTCGATGTCACCGCAATTCACGTCCCGAACTTCATTCAGTTAAAATTCGTTCCACTCACCGTAATTTGCTGAGGGTTTGTATCCGCTAGCATGTTTTTCTTTTGAGTGCATCAATTCTGCTTGCAAATCATCCCGAAGTACTATGAAATTCTTGCTCACGTTTGTCCTACGTCGTTGATCCGGTTTCCCGGACAAATCCACCAATTTATATTCCACAACTTCGACACAAGTCCACGGATTGATCCAGCCGCACTATAAAATTTTCTTTCGATTTATCCACCATGTGTGAATGCACCTTGGCTCTTTCATGACTCTTGCCGGTGACGGCAATTTTAAAGTTTCTGCATCAGAATATTGCATACTGGTTCATTCAAGCAAACTACGCATTTGGTGTGCTCAACTACTACCGAGGTAAAATGCCAATATAATCAGAGTAATACGGAGTTAAATCCGTTTTGTTTTCAATAATCAATAAGTTAGACCGTCTGCCCCTCTTCATTTTATTTGTCATCCGTTTCCCGTTGTAAGCTCGTTCTTCCGTATTTTTTTTGTACCATACTTGTACCAGTTCCATTCTGCCCTGAGCATGCCTCCGGTAAATCAAAAAATATACGTAAGAGCACAAATATTATTCCAGTCACTCTGTGCACCACTGTGGCAGACAGCTAGCCCCCTATAGATAGAAACAAGTTATCGGCACTGTTCTAATACCATGTTTGCACGCTACCTGTGATAAAATTGGACTTCTTGACTGCTCACCATAAACCCCAGATGAATGACCTCCTAAATTACACTCCTGTTTTTGTCTACGATTTTGGAAGGACTCCTCGGCAATATCAATTGGTGTCAAGGTATCAAGCTGGATTCTCAGCCCATGATTCCCACCGCGATCTGCTTATTACATTGCTTGCTCAAGCAGCACGGCTGTCTCCCGGAGGAAATCCTTTAAATTTTCTTGAGTGTCCCTTCCACCATCTTTTTGAGTGTCTACAAATGAAGTAAAAGTCGGACACTCAGAGTACAGCCACCCAGGGACCTGCTTAGTTCAGCAGACAATGACGAACTACTTACTTGACTTCCCATCAATATGCTATCTCCATTTTACATATCTCTTCAAGAATCCTTAAATTACATATGTTTGTACTCGATGGCTGCTCTGGAATCGCAGTTTTGAGCGTAATATTAAGTGGCCTTTTGTTTCCTTCTTCCGTCACCACGAGAGACTTACTTATTTTTCTGCTTCTTGGATGACACAAATCCATATACCCAGTAAGCGTCACACATCAAATGAAACACTCCAATATATTAGGAATCACATTATGGACGAGCAGTTGCGGTAGTCTTATCGAACGGAGCAGCATCGCCTTCCGTCCTTCCAGTTAATAAAAGACAATGGAACCACAGAATAAATGAAAAAGAAATAAGTATTTCCGTGGGTATTCCCAAGCGATTGACTTTCAACCAGTTCTAATTACCTTCCTGATCGTCATCTGAAGTAAAACGATGACATAAAGAAACACTAAGTCGGACGTTACACAAACAAAGCACAAAGTCAACATTATAATTGCAGAGTTAAACGAGTCTTGTTTCAATATACCTACGTGGAAAATCTAACCAGGCTCCCTTGCTAGGTTTTAACAAGATAAACGCAATTGTTGAACGTGGAATTGAAAGCGTTGGAAAGAAATTTGGTCTATTAACCTCCGCTATCATAGTGAAATTAGAGGATAAGATATTAAGTAATAAAAATTCACTGAACAAGTGCAAGTGTGATATTGACAATCGATGGCATATCAGGACTCGCAAAACGAGATAGCTAAAAAGCTAGGGCAAACTGCTCGATATTTGACTTACTGAATTCGTACTCCCAAAACCATTGACCGGTGGCTTTATCTTCCGGTTTTTGAGGCGCCGAATCCACCGCTGCATTTTCACATATTTGCTGCAAAGTTCCACCATGAAAGTGTCCTTTTGATATGGTTTCTTAGGAGTTACAGTAATTGAACTTCAATGATAGGTATCAATAAACGGCCCAATATCTTTTTCAAAAGTGATTGTTTGATGTTAAATCACCTCAGTCCAAATGCACCAAAAGTTCTTTCTGGAAAAGCCTCTTCGGAATAGCTCCTGTAAACTGACTGATGGAATCTCCACCGGTGTCACCATGGGAATCTAATTACAGGGAATAGAATTTTAATCAAGTGCGAAATTACCATGTCGTTGTGTACGCTTCTGTCCTCCAGCTTCCACAACAATACATCATAATCTGCTGCTACCTTCATAGGCAACGTAATTGGTAAAAATTGCATGGTCCCCGCAAACTACATTTTTTGCAGCACAACGGATAGCCTTTCAACATAGTTATTCCCTTGTTCTGTCACTTTTGAGGTGAGGTTTTGGTGGGCGATGCGCACACGCGACATGATTGGCAAAGAAAACCCACCCGTTAGATTTATCAGGCAATTTTTTCATTGGTATGATACAATATGCCAATTTGCGAATTTCCCTTTGGTTGCGAACTGCGAATTGCTGCCGCAATGGGACGCACAACTTGCCAGAAGTAGAAACAGGTCCGGATGTCGAAGGCGACCATTCAGTAGGCAGAAGAATTTTATGTAACGGCGGAGTTATCTGGTGAACGTGATTGACGTTAGACTGACAAATCGACCGCCGTGCTCCACAGGTTGATATGGCTCATTCTCGTCAGAATCGTGCTTAGACATGCCCTACAAAGGTGTTGGCTGATTTGAATTATCAACATCTGTCCGTTGACGCACTCGCTTGATCGCCCGTTCTTCGTCGTTGCAGTTCGCCAACTGAGCCAGCTTTTTCTAACGAAGAATAAGACAAGACCAAAACGTACATTTTTCGTTTTCTAAACCTTTTTATTTGGAATGTTGTCACTGTTGGTAAAATTCCAGTCAGGCGTTGTATCAAACGATGACATTCGCACGCATCTTCGTAGACTTCTGAAATGCGTGAGTGGCTAGAAGTAACCGACCGACTAATGTGTTCAGTTTTTGGACGAAGGCTGGTCAGTCGGATAGCGGATTCGTGTCGTTCTTTTCCATTTTGGTCAGCTTACAAGTTGTTTTTTTACCCAGAGATATTTGCTATCACAGACTATCCAAACGAGGTGAATCACAGCAGCGGTGTCATTGATGGTAAACGCTGCATCCGGGAACGTGTAAAATTAATAAGATCAGATTGCAATTTAGTTTGCGACACTTGGTTTGCGACATAATAGTTGTGTCTTTACCACCTTTGTTGCAATGAGTTCTGATTCCCTGCATTTGACGAAGGCAAAGCAAGATGACTGAAGAGAACTTTCACAAAAACCAGGGACATTCGTCAAACGCCTAATGAATAATGTGTCACCTTGGATATCACTGATAATCATCGGTCGATTTCTGATCAAAACGGAATTGTCTTGCAGCCTATGTATCGGTGGGTGAACCTCGGAACACCAAGTTTAATTCGTCCTATTCTGCTTGTCTTTGTGCCATCTAAAATTAGTAG
Source organism: Fasciolopsis buskii (assembly GCA_008360955.1). Classification (NCBI taxonomy): domain Eukaryota; kingdom Metazoa; phylum Platyhelminthes; class Trematoda; order Plagiorchiida; family Fasciolidae; genus Fasciolopsis; species Fasciolopsis buskii. The sequence continues at coordinate 481,656 of LUCM01002133.1, read as the reverse complement.
TGCTCTATACAACTCCGGTTCAAACACCCTTTCCTTTATTCGTCGAAATATGAGCTGCACAAATGTTTTTGATTAGATACCACGTCGTATCACATGAGTGAACGACTCACAAGGAAACGCGGAAACGGTTAGCAATCTCTAGTGAGTGGGTCCACCTGTGGACATTAAACACAACATTGTGCTCAACGTAAAATAATGTGTAAATAGAAACCATCAACTACCAGAGTGCGGCAATGTAAGAGTTTTAGTAGTGGTAAAATTTATTATAAGTGAAAACTGATGAGTGGTTGAAGTTGGCAAATTCATTCGCTTTCTATAAGTTCATTTGCGACAATGTTCTATATTCGTAGTTGGAAATCACACTAAATGCATCTTTGGTAACGTGTGCATATCCATGAGACTTGGATTGCCCCCACAATATCAAATCACGAACACTGATGACCTTAGTTTTACAGTACTGCCTAAAAAATGGTCTCATTTGTTGAGTCCAGTTCTTGATCGGAGAGAGACCATCGACGCGAACTTGTAATTTGATAGTACCACCAGTAGGTACCACGGTGTTCTCCAAAACTCTGCGGATACTTCTCTAAACCGAAGTGAGTGCACATTCCATTGCGGCGATAGATAAGAAACGGCCACACGTGGCTTTGCCGGTAACGTCCTCGGACCAACAGGAACGTTGAATTTCAGCTTACGAAAGCCACGTACCATTTTAACAATAGTCCTCATGAACACGTTTCCTTGAATGAATATCTCCCGTGCCACAAATTTTAATGAAAGCGTTCTATCTACCAAGGAATTCAATGACTTTTCCAGCATTTTAATCAGATATGTTAAACAGAAATATAACTCGTCCTTATGTGTGGAAATGTAAACGACGATTATTTTATTAAAATCATTATCATCTTTATGATACCCCGACCTACTTGTCCTGGCAAAAAGGGAATGATGTAGCACTAAACCTCAACACTCGAAGCGCCAAAGGAGCTTTGCAAAGTTGTTTTAAATCAACCATGATTGACTTAGGAAAGGTTGAGGCTAACAGAACCATAATGCAACTTGAAAATAGATGATCAGATATTTCACTGAAATCTTTGGGCATTATCATCAACGAAAATCTGATTTGAGCTTTTGCTTGCTCTTTTGGATCATAATAAAATGATTTTTGTTTTTGAGAAAAATTTTTGGTTATCTGTGAAACACGTGTCAAGTATGATGAATTTTTCGACCTATTTTACTATTATGCAACAATGTTTGCCAGAGGTACTAACAGGAACCTTCGAAAATGGGAATTATTTGATTCTCCCATTTTGGGATGGAAACGGGATACTCCAGCGTCCTCCGTGCTGCTTGAGGCTCGCCCATTTTCAAGTAAAGTGAATAATATGCACAGCTGATAATGTAAAATCGACGGAAATTACGATATTCACAAAGACCCATACCAGAATTTTAGTTCAGAGCAGTCCACTTACTCTTCCTAGTTACTTAATGGTAAGCTTAAAATTAATAAAATAAATGTTCTCTGAACAAGGTTATATAAAAGTTTGTCAAACTGACGTGATCGGTTTCAACCTATTGCCCTGTGGACAGACAGGTTGCTGCAGGTTGCGGGTTGCTGCGAACACTGGACAGCTAACAAGATTGAGCTGTATGAATAGGTGCCAATAAAATAGAAAAGCCAGTCTGAACTCACTTTTGTCTCTTGTGCTATCAGGCTTATGTCTCTAAATTCAAATCCCAAGAATTTACCCCATGCAGGGAACGCGGGATTTTGGTCGTTATTCTCAGAATGGATTTAAGTATTCCCAAGCATTTCAGGCATGCATGTGACCTTCAATTGCATGTACACCAGGGGGCAGTTTAAGAGAGTAATTGCTTCTAAATCTTTTTCCCCTCGAAGAAATACACTACTTATGAATACTTTTTTTAAATATCGACTTGTAGTGATAGGTGTTGGTACTGGAAATTCCCAAACGACTTAATTCAAAAATCTGTAATGCCACGCAGTACAAGGAATTACTACAAGAACAGAATACGGGGGCAGAATTACAAATTGTACTCAGCGAAGTCTTTAAATACAAACAGCTTTGATTGCAATCAAATAATCAACTTCAAAGTTTGTTTTCCATCACCAAAATTCCATGAAATTGTTTTCTATTTATTAGTTCCTACTAAAAGACTCATTTGAGCCTGTTGGAGCACCAAGTTGTTTTGCGTGCTAAGTTAGAGTTATTCATGGGTTGTGTGAGTTACTGGGTCATAGGGTTTGACCTTCAGAACAGGCGCGGAATATGGATGGGTTAGGGTGATTGAGTCATATTTTGTGCTGTTCTCTGAGGCAGGTGATGCTTGAAAAGTGTGTCAAAATGGCCAACCGATAACTTACGAGAAGTACGAAAACTTTAACTAGTGTACTTGGCCGTGTAGGACTAATAAGACAACTGGGTTGGGGATCGCGAGAACTCCCCAATCGATGGCTGGAGACATTTGGTAATGCAGTTTAATCTCGAAGTTAATGGTGATTTTGTATTACAAAACTTTCTTCTTCTGTGTAGCTCCTCAACTTACTACTTTGTAGTCGATCGATTATGCTGTCGGAATGCAGCCAAATCCAGAACACATCGATGCAAAGTTAGCGGCTCTAGAAGCTGAGCTGAAGTATACCGTACTCTGGTTGTACATTCGCTGGTCATAAGTGTAACAGTGCATTCAGTTGGTCATTGCTTTTAGATCTGTGCACGATCCGCAGGTGTTCACGATTTGCACAAAAACGCGCTCTTACTTAGGAAGGGCCAAATTCAAAAAAAATTCTGAGTGAGGCACTGTGATCACGTTTGTGCAATTGAAAGCGATAATCAAAAACCATCCATCTTAGGAACAACGCAGGTAGCTTCTTATTGGAGCTACCAGCAAACAGTGCTTCGATCAGTTTGTCAAACGATCCACAAAACCAAATCAACGAAATCTCGCGTCACTGCCCAAGAATAAATACCATCAGGAGGCACGTCAAATAAACAAAATGAATAAGTTTAATTCATCCGCAGGATTCAGAACAACCGGACCGGCAATTTGCATTTTACTGGAAAAAGATATGAATTGCGCTCTGTCTTAATCTCACTTTTGCGAAACGCATTCCATCATTCTTCTTAATGGAAGTAGGGGTGAAGAGGCATTAAGGTTGACAGTTTAAAGTATATGTTCACTCCTCAAACGTCGGTGAGTCGGCGTCCAGATGGTTAATTCCTACTCATCGAAACCGCTCCGTTCATTTGGCTTTTGTCTTCGATTAAGATTCAACATTCGATGCTCCCATATCTAAGTAGAAAACAAAGCCTATTCCATAGATTTGGCCTGGCCCACGTCACTGTTCTGAACTTGTTTTTCCAGAAGTAAACTATCAGTCGTACAGATGTTGCTCAAATTGGAGAATTCCGAGCCGAACTTCCGAAAAACTCTTATGGTTCGCTGTCTTCGTCCGTTCCTCATGAACAACAATTGTCATGGTTGTAGGAAGTAGATCTATCCAAGTTGTCCTGGTAGAGTGCATTACCTTCAAAATGCCAAATTTCTTCGCTAAATTTCCGTTGTTTTCCACCTTTCTGGCGTTTTACCCTGTTTAATCAAGTAAAATTCTCGGAAAATGACATCTGAGGGGCCTAATTACTTCCTGGTCTATTGTCTATACAGTTCATTTCACCTCAGTTTTAACAGCCGTTAACATTGGATCAACGTGCTCTGGTTTTGGTTGCTACTCCTCAGGGTTGATTGAACGATGAATGCAAAGTCGAGAAGCATGAATTTTATTGCCCCGACATTTGGCAAGAAATAAAACGAACAATCGGTGGGAAGCTAAGTTATTCACAATGACTAAAATCTAAACTTTTATCACAATTCATTAGACAATTTGATCCCAGTAGACAAGTACACCACTCGAAACCTATCCCAGCATTCCGTTTACTGTAATATTAATAAGTTGGATATTTCTCAACTGGGTGGCCACATAGTATAAGCTAGCACAGTGTTTGATGAGAACTTGACCCGTATTTCATTGGAGCCACTACAACAAAATGGTTAGATCCATGACTTTTAAAGTTTTTTTTCTAGTAACTCAAGCGTAGCGTCATAATAACATGACGATTTTTTAGGCTTTTGTCAAAAAGTGTATAAATCGCCAGAGCACAGACAACCAATTGCCTGCCACGCAAGCTTATCTTACGATAAGTTCTATGTCCTAGGAGCCTTTGTACTTCTACCGTTGACCAATAATCTGAAGCGTACAGCAGCGGCGGCATACCTGGAACGTGTATACAGTGGTATCTTTTCATTAAAAACTGAAGTAATATTAAGTAGTCTGACTTCATCTGTCTTCCTGTTTATCACTTTGTTGTGAGCACAGGAAAGAAGGAAAGAGAAATGCAGAAAACTACATAGGGATTCATCGATGCACGGTTTCGTCCTTTTTGACTGATTTCAACCGTTTTCATCTAAAGCAGAAATGGAAACAAATGGTAAGTTGGACATATTATGCTTCGTACAAATACGTGTACAAGAAAGAAATACATACATCTTACTTATGTTCAAATGTCATTTTAAAAAGTACTGCTTCAAAAGTATGGATCGAATAACCTTTATGTCACTTGGTTGGTTAGCTAGCTGATCCAGTAACGGAGCCACTTATGACTAAATAAAATAGTGATTAAAGTTACATGGATTGGAGACTGCATACGTGTGTACGTATAAAAGTGCCTATTGAACCAGAAACGCAAATGTTTCAGCTGGCGTGTTTGTTCGAAAACGCTAAAAGTATAAGATATAAACAACGTGAGGACCATTTACGCAATCTGGTTCAACTTAAGGTGCCAAATTTCAAGCCATGTTTAAGACAAGATTCATTGGATTTGAAGTAGACAGTTCGAGATGCTAAAAACATCGGCGTTCCTGGCATTATAAATACAACTGTGTGTTTCAGAAGCTAATGCATCAACAAGGTGTCCAGCTTTAACCAGGCGCTGAGAGCTGGGGCCGTTTACCGAATCAAAGACGACTGGCGTCCGAGCTATCTTAGACGAAGCATTCAAAATCATGCATTGGGCACATAATTACCTGTGAGTATTGATTGGTATTGACGTTATCTAAGCTGAACTACCTTCGAATAGATCGAAGATGAGATATTCTAAGCTCACGTGAACATACCGTAAGTTTTCAGTCCCTTTGTCGCACTGAGCGCCACGTGCAATGAAAAAAAATCTAGTTTTGTGAATTGCTATTACATTACGTTATAGGAAACGTTCGATAGGCGACTCCAAACCGAGTCTGGTATGGAGTTCTAAAATCGTAGCCAACAAAGCTCTCTCACCCAATACAACAGAGAAGAATGTATTGTATATTGCGTGGTACTGAAATGACACCGATACGACTATACGCAACAGCAAACTCAAAGCCAAAAACAGAGTGATATGTGCGGTTCGAATGGCAGAAATCTCGAAATTGCGGCTCGAACGGCCATTTACAGATGTGATGTCTACTAAAACAAGCGTAACTAATTGAATGTCACCAAATCAATGTGGATAGTCCAAGAAGATCATGTAGAATATGATGTCCGGAAATAACCTACTTTTTCCAAAAGATGCATCAGAAACAAAAGTCATCTATGCCAGCCCCTAAAAGTACCCCTGAAGTGACTAACATGCCTTTCAGTTATATGCAAAGCTGACCGTTAGATCAAACGATGCGAATACTGAAATGGGCTATGACGAAACGTTCGCATTCTTACCAGAGTGTCGCGCTCCTTGCCAACTCCCTGACTTTGCATGCCATCCTAAATAGAAATAAACAAATGTTTGAATGAAACCTAACGAAATCTCAATAATGACAACAGCAGACAATGGATTCAATGCAGTCAACACGACGGTGTGAGATAGCAGAAACAAAAACATGCCAACTAAACGGCAATAAATGCGAATGTTAACAGCAACACTCACATGTCAGTGTGAAACAAACGGATGTCCAAGCAGTAAAACATAACGAAGATACTAGGGTGAGAAATCAAAACAAAGACGAAACCGAAAACAAACAACAAAAACATGGATATCTGTTGCGGAGGCCTTTTATCGTTCATGGGCATCATTATAATGTTGCACACGAAAGTTGTCAGTGGATGAATGCGGAGAAGTAACTGAAGACTCCATGGTACGTCTACGTGGGCATCGCGTGATACGGTTCGATACTGATTCGTTGCACCGTGGGTGCACAACCAACCAGTCAGAAGGGTAGCGACACATAAACGAGAAGTCGGAACACATTGAGTCCCTTTGGCCCGAAGACCCTCCACGAATTAGGATTCCTCATAATTTGCCTATGAACACACGACTAGTAAATTAACTTCGACAACTCCAACGTGCTGTGGCCTTCCCATTGTTTGTATACCAGTTCGTACACACTAGCAGTTCGTATCCATACCTTATTCCCACTGGTCGAATTCCGTATTCTTAAATCAAGTACCAATAATATAGAAGAGTAGGATGACTCCTACTGTTTGATGTGCGAATAAAGCTCTTTCATCATAGCTTAACAATTCTAGCAGGAACTTGGTGTTTACATGGGTTTTACGATTACAGAAAATGATCTTATTTGGCGTGAGTTGATTCGGATATTTTTAAACACCTACTGTGAAGAAGCTTTATTACTAATCTCCTTCCGTGGACCGAAATTTGTCTCTTTTCAGTGCTCCTGATTTTTGTCTTACCAAAATAACTTCCGACTAATATTTACTGACTAGAATAGCGTTTCAGCCTATGCGAACACATGCATCAGAGGATTCAGGCATCTGCTCAACGTCTGAGCTAACCACCGCTTCCGGTCAGGCGCATTCACTTGCAATGAACGACCCCACATAGAAACCAACTGGGTAACTCATTCCAGTTGAAGCTTGCTCACTAGCCTTCTTTCGGGGAGTGGGGGTAAACTTTTGTTCTCAGCTAGGACATGCAAAATTGGTACAACAGTTTTCTGGGCGGAACAGCCATCTCTGTCACAACTTTAATCAACCCACAATCATCTGTTGTTTGGCCTAAGAATCCACATGTTGGTTCTGTCAAATACGGTGATTTCCAGCACTAGGTTTTCATCCCTCCTCTGTCTGTTGACGTTTCAACCCATATGCGAATGATGAACAGCTTGTCTTGTGAAGTCTTGAGCGCTCATTGACCAGTGGCTCATTTTCACCTCGCTTACAGTTCACACCTTAGTGTTTTGCTAATGTTTTGCCCATCTCACTTGTGTCGGCTAGTCTGTAGGGACATGCACGGTCCAAGTACAACTATGACATCGTGAAGCAAAATGGATTATAATGGTGTGCTCGAGCGTTCCTGAGCTGTTGATCTTCGTCCACCATCCTCCAGCATTCTGGTGAGCACACACATCGCGGCTTAGATCGAATGAGTCATTGTGTAGATTTTCTAATATTTGACTTTTCTGAGACTGCACTCAAACGACAGTATCGCGGCATCAACAGCGCACTGAGCTGATGTGGGTGTGCGTCTGTTTGGTTAGGTCCAATTCACTTTTGTGACGTATCCAACACAAGAGCTACATTCACATAAATACCGTACTGGTGTCTGTGTTCGAAAATGCTGAACTAAGGCCAGGCGAGAATGGGGTAAAACTAAGTAAATTTCATTCAACCTTAATTACCAACAGCACTGACAGTAAGAAATTGGAAATTTCTGCTTTGTTTTTGGAATTTGAAGCTGATTCCCTTAATGCTGATTCTGTTAACGGTGATCGGGCCGGTACACGTTGCCAAGCTTTGCCAGATGCCAGAGTAGAGCCAATTCATCAAGATGAAATGCATTTACTGTGTGATCTTGGCAATACGCGTCAACCAGTGGTGTAAATTCAACTTTGGTTAGCTGCGTTGCTTAAATTCCAAAATATCGTCCAATAATCTTTGAAGAAAATGACACTCGGATGTAGCCGCACCCAGACTGGTTAAACACACTTCAGAACTCCCAAAATGCTTTTCCACTGGGTTGTTCTTCCTGTGCCACGGTGGTGTTCCAAGTTGAATATTCGGGAGACCATTCTCGATCAGTTTGGTGCAGTTTCTACTGAACTAGCAAGGAAATTCGTGATTAGTGATCAACACATTATTCGGGCAAACGAACAAATGCGTAAATCGTGGTTTCATCTTCAGCCCTCCGAAACACGGGGACATGTGAAGTACAACCTCAGCGTAAAGCAAAACTCGCCGCAGAAGAATAGAAAACGGTTCTTCTTTGCCTAATTAGAAATGGGGAAGCCACAAGGCAACCTGGATATTTTAGTAATATTGGTGTAGAATTCAATCTGGAGGAGAAATCAGAATGTTTCCCATAGTTAGCATGAAGTTAAATAGCATCGTCAACTGTCGCTGGTTCTCATTCACCCAACCAAGCATATATAAAAGTCATTGATGCAGAAGAGCAACTTATTATTATTAGCTATAAAATAATCTATTATTAAAGTGGACAGTTGTGCAAGCCTTGGACGGCCTATAAATGACCAACATATTTTTGGCGGTTTTATGTACGCAAGGGTGCATTGAGCATAAATAGCTGGCCAAATGTTTTCAGAAAAGGTATTGAAAAACAAAACCCACATTTCCAGTGATTCGTGGGCATGAAAATGTGAAACAATACATGGGATTCGTAATACGTCAATGGAGAACGATACATTGCAGACAAACTGATTCGCATCCATCCCGTGGTGTGTGTGTGTCATCAAAATCGGTAAGTGATAGAACATGATAAAACGCCTAGTCGTTCTTAGGTGAGAGGGAGAGCGATTTGTAAAAACGCTGGGATGTAGTTGAAATTATGTTCGCTAAAAATATTTTCATGAAATTGATTAGTGGAGGGAAAAAGCCAGCTAACAGGGAACTAAGGAAGTTGTTCATAACCGGCACAAGACGCCAGTACAAATCACAGTGGAAAAGTATCATACTCCGACCAATCTAGGCTAATTGAGCGATTTTGTGGAGGAAAACTGAAGCGGATTACTTAGAGCACTAAAAGCCATATGCGGTTTGACAAGACGATAAAACGTTTTTGTACTCTTCGATAACGATTAAATACTGACTTATGCCTTCAGGTGAGTGCAGTTCATAAACTCCGTATATTTGTAGCTGGATGCTCTCGTTCCTAGCGCTCTCCACCCGGCTCGCACCTTATGACCTTGAGGCAACTGTCCGGTCAAAAACTTGTAAAACCCATCCACTTTCGACATTAAATTCAATGCTTTTCCAGAACTGCCAACGGTACTGGGCAAGCAATCCATCGACAAACAGGAGTAGACCAATTTACTGCGTTGACTGTCTAAAGTGAATTCCATTAGTTTATTTAAAAACCATACTCAAGGTTGAAATTACTTTTATTAAAAACATTTTTGTTGTAACGTACAGCCTGCAAGGCAAATTTTTGCTTCACATCTGTCGGACGATTGTTAGATGATCACCCGCCTCCATTCCTATCTTAAAAATATTATGAAAATAAACACAGTAATATTGATTATCTTATAACACTATTTCAGTTGGTAACCGGGAGGAAGCTTGGCCGAACTTGGCGAAATAGATACGTAATGCAACCATCTCACCAATGAAATATGAAAGTTCATTCCCATATTTGCTTATGTGAAACACTGTGCCATTAATGAACTAGTCCTAAAATTTTAACTCTGTATCTCACTGAAAAAACGAGTGACGTCCATTCTGTAGCCATTCAAAAGGATGCCTTCAATGCAACGATAAACCTTCCTGTTGCCTCCCTGATATTCATGTTCCGAAATTAACATCAATGCGCGGCTAGTACAATGAGCAAGGCCGTCGACTTACGATCGCTCTTACCGGGTTCATATCCCAGTTCAAGCGAGGTAGATATGCACTGCTGATAATTCGCTCCAAGGGTGAAGCGATTGTTCCTTAATGATGAGTTCGGCAACACGGCTTTATGATAAATTGTTTAAAAATTCCAAACTAGTTGTTCCACCGTTAGCTTCCGGGTTATTCGTTTATCTATTTCTTCGGAAAGTTTGTTGCTCGTTTCAGTGTTGATTCTACGAGCCATTTGGATGATTGCTTGGCCAACTTATACTGGAGTACCTTGACGCTCAATAAAAATCAGAACAAAAATAAATTTAAGCGTGTATAGGTTGCTCTGCAGGCGAATGGGGGCCGAACGACCGATTGAAGATGCGTTGAAATCTCAGAACGGGAAGATTTCGATATATTCATTCAGGTACGCCGTAAGGAAACCGCTAAATGTGGTCAAATGCAACTCTCAGGCACAATCGGGGAATATAAAGATTTGTAAAAGTGACAGTTATATTTGAATAGAACAGATAGAAGGCACACATTAGAAGATGTTAGCGTTTATTTTAATCTTCTTTGTTGCACGCGCAAAACATGTTAATTCACGTTATCATGAGAGGAGGAGAAACACAATGAAAAAAGGAATGGTGCGGACAGCTTTTATCGATCAGTAACACAGCTTGCTATTTCGACACATTGCGGACCGGACCCTGTTCTGGTCCCGCTGTTATTATGGCCAATATCATTTGTTTTACTAACCACTTGGGCACATGCTCCCCCATCCGTTCTGCCTATCTGTGTCATCGCAGCTGCAGTTGAAGGGGTAAATTACGTAAGCGTTTAGGTCAGACACCTTTGTCGATTGTCTGCTGAGATCCAGTCTCTTGGTAGTATTTAGAATATCAAAGTCCGCAGAAAAGTAGGTACTCGGTGGCGCACAACGCTGGTTTCGGTTGAATAGATGATCATCCTTGAATGCATTTCGCATTCTTTGACTCATTTCAGTTCTGTTCAAAATTGACCAAGGGGACTAACTGCTTCAAAGTTGCAATTTTCGGGGAATTATATTTTGCATACGCCGCTCTAAGAGGCAGCACCAGTGAACATTTTTATTAACTCACGTCATCAAACGATGATGTCAGTGTTGACATCACTAGCTAGTTTGTTTCAGGGGACGGTGACTGTCGAGACCTTCCAGTTTAACGATTTGTCTATACTCCGTATCACGAAGCCAGTTTTATTTCTCTAAAACAACCCTGACCTGTCTATATATGTGAATTAGAACCAGTTCGCTCGAGTCTGACTAAGGGTGACTGATAATCGATGCACATTTCGGTCTGTGAACACCTGTGAAGAACAATGGCTACATAAATTCGCTTTTCAGTGGGCACAATGCATTTTACTCCGAATGCAGCTTCTAGTAAAGTCAATCAGTACTGTTTGTGATGAACTTCACAATGGACTGGAACTCGTGTAGAAAATGTCGAGAACTGTGATTTCCAAAAGGCTACAAAATTTCAGATTCAACTGAGACGTGAACAGATGAAGAGCTGTAAATAATGTCATGATTCTCACTGGTTTCCAACCACGTCGTTTTTCAATGACAAAATATTGTTTGGCGCATTGTGATCTAGCAAAAATCACATCTGTTTTTATGGTGTCTGGATTGGAAAGTGCTACCGGAAAAGTTGTGCTTCAAGATGACAGATAAACTGAGAATGATTTATCCATACAGAAGTTTCCTGCTTACACTGCATCAGTAGTGATGAATTACCCGATATTTCGAAAGGATAGAATTTTAACTGCCTAAGGAGTACAGAATTCATTCAACAGTGTTGAAGGTGAGTGCTTAGGGTTTTGCTGCTTCCTCGAATTAGTTTTAGCCAGGTAGATTTCTCCATGCAAGTTCAAGATTGCGTCCATAGGAAAGGTGCATGCAGTTTCCGATATTCCTAGTGGAAGCTCAATGTAGTGTTCCCCAAAAATTATACTTGTCGGCTAGTAAACGTAGACAGAAATAAGTTATCAAATATTCGACTGCCTTGAACAAAATAGTGTTACTAACCAAAATGGGTAGATTGACTGACTCAAGAAACTCTCACAAATGGCGCCTGAAATAGATTGCTTTCTTTTATCCGCGGCAAGCACTCTAAGAGCTAAGTTTGCCATTTCGTTTGATTCAGAAGGAATTCCCTGTCAGAAGTTGACAAAGAGTGCACAAGTCTTGCTTGCAGTGGTTCTTCAATATGCTTTAAATGTTATCTCTTCTGCCAAACTGAGGACTGACAAGTGCGCAACATCAGCACTAGTCTGGATTAAGAATAATCATCTTCAGTCTGATATGACAAGGCAAACTGTCACAAAGTGCGGCCGGCGGTAGCCGATGAGGTCGTGGCGTTTGGATGTGCTGGTCGCGGGTTCGAATCCCCCCACCACCGGTCAACTTCCCCACTTTGCAGCCCTCTGATGGCTGTGCCCCCCTTCCTGAAAATAATGTACATTTATTAACTCATAAATAAACCCTTTGTTGCACAAGGGTACAGGGAGCCTTAGGTGATTCAAAGCTAGTAGTGAGCACTGCTAGGTTTTACGCATAATTGACCTAGCTTGATCTAGCTTGAATCAGACGTCGGCCGACTGGTCTAAACCAAATTGGATCAGCTCACGAGCACAAAGGGTTGTTACACCGTTTCTCTCCTGAGCAATAAATGAGAGACCTCAGTAAGGGGTCGTTCCGTATCTAGGGCGAACAGTTGGGTTGTTATCTGACCACATTTAACATGAAGATATTGAGTATAATTTACGCATTCCAATTCTGTAACAGTAGCTTTGTTAACCATGTCAGCAATATTAGCATGTTGATTAGTTGTTGTCTTCCCTATGATCACAAGTTATCGCAGCGAAATATTTGTGAAAACAAGCAAGCGCAACCACTACGGAATTACTGTTTGGATGAATCAAGTATGCAAACACTACGGGTGAAGTCAGGTCAAACAAGCCTTCAGGTTAAACTTCTTCACTCAATATTTCTGAATTATATTTACACCTTACTATTTTGCAAATTTCGGGCATCAAATGACAGGAATGTATTTGCTAGTCAAAACGTATCGCAAATAACACCGTTAGTTACGCATTTTTGTCCTGTTGCCATTCGCCCGTCTGATGCAAATCTCAGATCTGTAGAGTGCCGTATCGTGTTGAAGTTCGTCCGCCTGCACGATACGGTGCATGTTCGACTTCCGTCCTAAGTTTCACATGCATGGGTTAAGGAAAGATGACAAGTGCCCAGTCATCGACTAGAGACTGAGATGATCAGTTGACCAGTAGAGTATGTGAATCCAAGATAAATTAAATCTGGTGGTTTGATTGGACGCTAAGCTATTTCTCCAAAAAGTTACTATTAGCCTCCTTTCTTGGCTCTCTCTTGAAATACAGTGAATTTTGTTTTGTTAGCGAAATGGCCGGCGAATGAACGAACTCCGATTGAGGGCAATTAATCGGACGTAACCCGAAGTAAAAGAATGTATGTATATCGGTCAATTAAAACTAACGACTGTATTCGTCCAGCCACGTGATGCAGTCAACATAGTTTGACTGAGTTGCTATGTCAACTCCTTACTGAAATGAATCGTTTTTAACTAATTGGTTTGTTTCGTCGTCGGACTGGCTACTCCACCGCGTGATCACCTCCTTGTAATGGTTCTTTTTCCGTCCTCATATTCTAGTGACCGTTATCTTTTACGAGTGCAGGCGAATCCGTCTCTGCTTATCTTTCATGTTGCTTGTCTCATTGTGTACTTTTGACCGCTGGACAAGTTGAACCACTGTTGGTAGTTACGACGAAGGGCAACTTTATGTGTACAGTTATCCACTGGTTTTTCGGGATAAAGAATAAAGAAATACAGATAGATGAAGCTCTGAAATACTCTAAAATAAAGCCGAATCAAAGGCGACGCTTTGGCCTGATCATAGAATCCTTGATAGTGGTACTGGTCGCAAATGACCGCTTGCGCGATTCAACCCACGGTGTTCTAGATGGTGCAAATCTTCACTCCTCTTTTTCCTTTCTGTATTTCTTTCATGATGATCAATGACCGCTTTTATTACAAATTACGCTCGGTTTGCGTCATTACAAGGTCAGACCCATCTTTGCCCCTCAGTAGATACTTCCTGATCTCCATTACTGATCGCAAGAACTCGTCCTTTTTCCCAACCCCGTAAACGAGTAAATGTTGCTTTTTTATCCCATGAAAGGCCATGAGTACACAAGGATCACTGAGTCTTTTGCGAGCATGAATATAGGATAAAGTAATCTAGAGTGGCAATCGCCTCTAAGGAAGATACGACTTAGAGTAAGTTGCAATCTTTGACCTGATCGTGCTTGTTTTGGCTTCACTAAAGTTAAACTATGAGCTTCTTAAGATAGATTGCCATCAGCGTTCTGTTGCTTCCTGTGTGGTGTTTGCTTCCTTCAAGAACAAACAAACCTCTTTTAGCCTTTTAGATGCTTTCTGGAACTTCAAAGATTATACAAATTCAAAAAATGCATTGTGTAGCAATCACTGGTTGCTCCTCCACTGAGGTTTGCAAAACAAATGCCTAATTTGAATTAAATATAAGTTAGGTTTAAATTTTTTACTAGCAAAAATACGGTGATCGATAAATAGTTTGCTTTCATAGCATCTGTAAATTCGGTCTTACAGGTTTTCATGTGCGGTCGTTAGTAAGAGATATCCCATGCGGTTACGTGACTAGTGCCCTTTTTCTCTTCTAATTAACTGGAATCATCAACCCCTCCAAACCTGATTCGTAATGACCCCAAAGTTTGCACATTATTGTACCTAGAACGAGATACCGTTCCAAGTTTAGAACTGTCACAACGAATGTCGGCTGATTTGACGTAAGTCGGCAGGTGTGACTTTGGGAGACAAATACGAACCCCTCCAGGCATATAGCTGACCAACCGAAAACAGAAATAAGATGTTTATTTAACCCATGTTACTTTTCCTAAATCGACTGGTCAAGCTTTCACATAGCTTAGCTTCAGATATTCAGAATAAGCTGTCCGAAAAGATTCGCTAAGTTTAAACACCCTCTGTTGTCCCCTGTAAACATCTTTAGTCCCAGCGATGACATTTGTGGTCAGAATAAGTTTTGCTGCACTTCGGTTTATGCCAAAGGAATAGGTCATGAAGAAACTGCGAACTCTTCGGTCAGCTGATATGACCACTGGGTGCCTACCTGAATATGACGGTGTTGTGAGGGAAAACGAAACTACTTCACCACACGAGGGTGGTCTAACAATCGCTTTGGTGTGAAGCTGTTCTGATGTGGTGAAGAAATTTGCGGTACTTGTTTGAAATCCGCGAAAAGTACACACACCTCAGTGTCACTCACATGAACATTTTGCAATGAGGTGAATACGTTTTGAAGTATTTGTTACTCATATATTTTCAGTTTCCGTATGATAACAAATATGTTTGTAGTGTGAGCGCATTAGTATATCTACGTATTCCTTTTAGGGAGTAAAATAATTCAGAAGGAAACTGTATGTGAGCCACAAGCAGTTGGGTGAAATGATTATGATGACCCTGGCTAGGCGTGCTTACTGATTGGCCGACGCATGACACTTGGCAATTTCTAGATCTTTCGTGTTCGTGTTACGTAGATCTCGTTTCTGGCTGATTTTTGATTTATTTGAATGCGCCATCTAGGCAGATCGCGAAGGAAATGAGTCGGAGTCAGCTCCGAAATGACCAGGCTGAGACATGACAAATTAACCTCACTCACATATGCACACACCGTGGTAGGGAAACTTCACGAGTCTGATTTTCAAAGTGTACTTGGCCTGTGATTAGTGTCAATTGACAATGTACTTGCAACTATATTCACTAAGAAATTCGGAAGTAAAGTTGTGGAAGCGGTATTTTTAAAAGAGGTATTTTAAGCCCAAAACTGAAATTCTATGCATAAGTAGAAATCAGTATTGTTTCGTATTAATATTAGTTCGGTTACACATAGAGCCAGGCTGGCTAGCAAGTTGGGAATCGTTCGGCTCGCTTTCGTATCCACGTCCGGTTGCGATAAATATGCACGGCTGATGATCTGCAACAAAGATAAAACAATGGTAGATTGCTTTCATGATTTCTAATAATTTGTTGAAAATTTGCATGAACTCACTGTCTGCTGAACATACGTAAGTGATTTAGACAATGAAATTTGTATTTACAGTCCGGTTTGCATCCTGTTAGGAACAGTTGATATAATGCGAGTGTCTAATTCCGTCGCGAAAACATCATTTTGGTAGCAGTTCCAATCACTTGGCAACTTAGGATAACCTAATGGTAAAGTATTCTTAGAGATGTCCACGAAGGGTTTCCCAATATAAAATTGCATTTAGGATTAGGAAGAAGAGTGTTGAAGAATACCCATATCTATATCTTGCGTCCAATTGCAAACCTTCGTTAGGTCTATTAACTTTCTTCTAACGTTACAGGACAACACCAGCCTGGGTGGTTGAGCTTAGTTGCATGAAATTAGTGTACCATATAAGGTGATCAATGCAAGTGTATATGGAAGACGCTACCGGCAAGCAGTAAGAGACGAATAAATCCATTGGTATGATGTCATCCGGAACAACTCAAAAGTCATTGCAGCATAATCATCGGGATTTTGGTTACTATTGTCTGTTTTGAACATGATGTCCGCAATATCCATTCCGCGTTTTTTGCTCATGCAAGGCAACAAAAGTTAACGAACAAGTGTCTTTTTTGAGGTAGCGTTCTCGGTAGCCATGTGAACAGAACGGCCAAAGACTTTCTTTGCCTTGTCTGGCACTGAACAATACATGGACTTTCTGAATCACATCAAAAAACACACTTCCGCGCTTCTCATGATTCACTTCTTTATTTTTTCTTGGCATTCCAAAACGAGCTGATGATACAATGTTGTATGTATGTTCTTAATTTTTTTCACTGTAAATTATGCCATACTGTTTGCGTAGCAAATTCAAAACAACATTTGCGGAACTGAACCTACAGCTTTGACCGAAACTCGTGTAGCAGACGCCATACGAGCACACCGCGTTCAACGGTATGACAACAAATTGAACAAAATACTCGAGCTTATATTTGTAGTAGTCATTGAGAGGTGTAATGTTTTGTGTTACTTATCCACCAGTTATCCCAAAATTGTTGGTAATATTAAATTTTAGGCATCATATTTATACCTCAGCTATGATGCATTATGACCATGTTAGAAAGGACAAAGTCATCTATCAGTAGAAATTGATTGCTTTGCGATAGCGGCCAGTAGCCGTGCAAATCAGTGACGGATAGGTGCAACATCATGTGGTGAGGTTCAACAAACCGTTCAGAGCCTGCCCGATGGCGTAATGGCCAAGGCGTTCGACTCAAGTTTGTTCGTCCTGAGTTGGCGTCCCAGTTAGGGCGCGGTGGATATGCATTGCTGATGATTCCTAACAAGGATGAAACAGCTGTACACTGTTTCCATGGTTTCTTAATGATCAACTGAGTGATGATATCACATAGTGAATTATTTTATGAAAAGTTAAATCTATCCACAAAAATTTGACGTGTGTGCTACAGTAAATCTAGCGTTGATAAACACTGGTTATGGATGAACTCGCCACTGTTATTCAGTAATTCTATCCGGTGTCCAGCAGCTTGAGCGTCAATTCATCCGTATTTCATGCGTCCACAAGTTTTGAAATTTCGACGTTATTATTCACAGCTTAGGTACCTGATTGAATTATTGCGTTAGCACACGGAAACTATTTTTGGACAGCATCAAGTCTCAGGATGTGGTATGTTTTCATATGAAACATTTCTGGACCTAAGCAATCAGCTTGGGAGAAAATACTACCCAGGATAACGTGTTTAGTGAATTGTGGTGGAGTGCAGCACGGAGCACCATTTACGGAAACCATCATTTTTCCCATTATCAACATTTTTCATCACAAACATGAATGTTACCTAGTCATAGTGCGTTTTATTTTGATTCCTTTCAAATGATCTTCTTAAGCGAAAGTGAGCAACAGCATCAAAAAATATCTTACGTTAAATGTTCTTTTTGCAAGCATTTTCCAGATTGCAATTTACTTTCCAAGCAGCAACGAAGTCAACGGATCGCCAGGCTGACGCTCTCAGCATTTCCCACTATTGTGATTCGTTAGTAGAAGGAGATTGTATTTTAATAGAAATAACGATCCTACGGTATTAACTCTCTAGCTACAATTAATGAATCATGGAATCACTGTGCCGCCGTTTCACCTGTGTTAGGAAACGTCAGCAACGCATACCACCACGCGCGAAACGGGACGGGAATACTCGGGACGAACAGTCTCGGGTCGAATGCCTTAGCCATTACTCTACCGGGCCGCCTATCAGTGGTCGGCTTCGATTCACCACATGATATTGCATCCATGCATCGGCGATTAGCACGACCACGGGGCGCTAGTGCACAGCAGTCGACTCCCACCGATAGATGTTTCCCATGCTGGCAGGCTAATTGGGATGGAGGCCTTGGGCATGAACTACGGAGATTGACCACCTGGCCTTTTTAGAGTGAAGCTGAGACCCGGTGCCAAGAGTGCAGTGCAGCTTTGTTTTGCCAAGATCAGTCATGTGACGGTGAGGACGGATCATGTATGGGAAACAGGACCGTCCAACAGGCCCGTCGTCACTCAGGTGAATGAGCCACGGGCTAAAGGCCCAGACGATTGCACACCATGAAGCGGGGTGCAAAAGCAATCATTCCCACTAACTTGGAAACTAAATCAAGCGGTCCCGTTTTTGTGGCTTGTAACAAAAAGCCAAAGGAAAGATAATGGGCTCGAGAGAGGCGTGGGAATAGGCCAATGAGCTCAATCCTGTGTGTGCCTGCATAAACCCATTAGCTATAACAAAGGGAACAGCCAAGTTGACCGGGCAGAAGCCATTTTGATTTCGCCTACTTGTTTGGGTGGCTTGTGCGACGACCGCACGAAGACGCTAGAGTTGGCGAAAGCGATAATCACATGTAAAAACAGTGTCACTTGATAAGACCCTGTCCAATAGCGTAAAGGTTAATACATTTGACTCAAAATCGTTTTTCCGGGGTTTCACTTTCCACTTCGGGTGTGGTGGTATGCATTACTGATGATTCCTAACAAGAATGAAACAGCTGTAAGGCGTTTCCACGATTTCCTAATGGCCAGTTGAACGTTATTATCACATTAGGAATAATATCATGAAAAATTATAATCTTTGCTTTATTATGTTTAATTCATGCTCTATGTTGGCTGGCTCTCTCTGGACGAGAGAGCGCAAAATACCGGTAACGATCTACGTCACAGATGTAGAAGAACGTCTGCCACGAGGATTTTTCAGAATTGTTACTAACTTTGGCATCAGCTTTAGATTTGAGTGATTCCCTGGATAAAAACATGCGCTTGGCATAGTTTTTCGTTTAAATTTCGGCAGGTTATGGTCTGGTTTAGTTTAAAACGCCGGATATGTTTAAACAAAAAAGTAAATTGGACGAAATTTTTAAATTAGTTCACTATCTCCTTTGTTATAACGCCAAAGAACTTCATCAATTCTAGTTCGCTGCTTCGCTATCGCGATGACAACATGAACGATAACCCGAGCGAGATTGAATGGTGTGGACGGTAAGGTCAACTTTAGTTCAAATCGCGATTCCTTCTAAATGAAAACTGTCCTGTCTATGATCTACGATTATGAAACAAATTGAGTGCAAAATATCCCGGTCAAATGAACTGGGATAAATCCTGCGACACTTCCAAACAGCTCTATGAAACTTTCGCCAGGGTTTAGTTTCTAGTTTTGAGACGAGTTCACCTTAACAACGAAGGTCACCCATGTTTAACTGGCCTCATCACAGTCTACAAGCAGACATACTAAGAGAAATATCTCAATAGTTCGGTGATATCTGCTTGTGCACCATTTTACCCTCAAAGTGTTAGAACTTTTACAATATTGAAAAGAGAACTTTCGAATTCATCACACCCGGCAATACTTGTTTTTTCTGATTCCCTTTTCAGTTTGCCAGTATGCATTTTAAATAGAGGCGGTGTGATTAGTCCCACGCATCGAAAAAACTGTCCTAATCTACCTTGTCACCTCCATGAACGAAATTTCTACTCCACTTCATGCTCCTTAATTTTATCCATGACGAATACAAAGTTGAAAAGACAAAGTGAAGACTCGTAAGTACATGGTATTTTAAACGTGATTGGTAGAAACTGCCTGGTGACCTCTGATTGGCTATCTCGTGTCCTACTGCTTCCAACGGAAGCGATACCTACAACGCAATCGCTACTCTGTGAACAAAGCCAGCGATATATCATTACTCGATAGTCTTAGAAACAAGAATTCATACAATGGAAATGTCGAGCTCCTTCGATTGCATTCTAAGCCCTTAGCCTACCCACCCACCCAACATCCAAAAGTCCCGACTGATCACCAAGTAGGATTGACGTTTGAGTGCACCAGCTCACGGGAAGATGTGAGAACTAGTTTATATTTCTAGAGTAGCACAACTTGAGTAAACTCTAAACAGCTCCGCATTGCACACATTTTTTTTTGAACACAACCAGCCCATCAGCGTGAGAACACTGACGTGAGCATATTTCAAAAGTCCCGAGTACATGAATAAACTCAACTTCTACTAGGTAACCATGAACAATGAGCTACTGGTGTTGAGATACTTATGCACTTATATTTAAATATATTTGTTTGCAAATAATATGAATTGATGACCATCTGATCTGTACTGCTGCTTCTCATATCTATGCACAAACACATACATCCAAGTATTCCCTTTTCATCTGCAGTATTTAGCTTCAACTTAATAAACGAGATGATTTGATTGACTGTTCTCACTGGACCGCCACGATGTTGAGCTGATCACCTGCTGACAACGCCTAATATCTGCATACTTCCCCAAACACACACATATACTACACACAACCAATTCATATCCTCGAATATCTTTTCATTCTACACTGACTCTCGTACCAAAGTAGATTTATACACATACGATTGCACAAATTCGATTCACTGTTCGTTTTCTGTTGAATAAGTGAATGACAAGATACTCATCATGTCAACATTGCAGTGCAATTTTAGATCTTTCAAACCGTGTTCCGCAGTCAACTGTCACTAGCTATTCGCATGCTGTCGTGGTTCCATTGCCATACTGGCACCAATGACGTTGATCCTGGTGATACAACTGAACCGTCTCGCTGTGTGACAGTGCACGAGAGCCACTGGACCCGTTCATTGCTTGACGGATTTCATCGATCGATCTGTTTGGTTGGTCGTTTATGCTTCCAGTATGCACGGAATCACATTATATTGGTGTCAAGTGTGTCAGCCAAGCTGCCAGTGCAGCCGACACTGATTGCTATTACCAGTGCAAGAGATCTGATATTTACCGTAATTCTTGTCCTGTTCTAACGAGCGAAAGCGATTTCACCTCCTCCCAATTTCGATTATGACATTCTCCCAATCGGATTGAGATAGTGCCGAGTTAGAAAAGAGGACAACACAGAACAAACTGGTGCATTGTGTTTTGTTACGTTTCCGTATCTGCTTGTGCAGGCACAGCATGATACCGCTGAGGAATTCTACTTCATAAGATAGTCAGTCCAAATCGTCCGTGGAAGACACGAGTTGTTGTTTGAAAAACATGAAAAAGTGGGGATTACCAGCTCAGGATTCCTACACGGTGAGTTTTATTACGATTGATACAGTTACGGAGTAAGATATATTGTTAATTTTTTTGTTAGATTTAGGCAAATCTGTGTTCTGCTTCTGCGATGTGAAAATACCCCGGACAAAAATCTCAGTGTCAGCCAAGTGCTTGTGGTTTGTACTGTCTGATAAAAAATAAAGGGGTAATTCAGCTGATTTGATCTCCTTGCGTCATTTCATTAGGAAGCTATTGATTGCTGAAAAGTTGCTAGAATCCATAAAATAGTTTACGACTGTTCGGAATTCCCACAAACGTTGTACCGAACAGATTTATATTGGGGCAAAATTTTACAATCAAGTTCCACACTACTACTGATCAGACTGTTCACATGTTTTGCTCACGCAAAAAACCTGAAAGGTAAAACGCACAGCTTGGATTTGGATTGACATTATGATCTAATTTGGGTGGGAATAAGCGACGTGGTCTGTTCAAGGTTCCTCGTCGACTGGTTAAGAATAACATTCCTGGGGTTGAGCTTTGCAATGTGCATCCATGTTAAGTAGCGACAGAAGCTCACCGAAATATGGAAGCTCAGTTTTGCCGAATGACAAACCCGCATCCGTAGCGCTGTTTCTACCACTGATCACCTCACTGGTAGTTAAATATCTGTGTTGTTGAATTATCCAACTGAGTACGTCTGAAAGCACAAGTTCGTGAACGGATCTGCTTTCAGCGGTGTGCGAACCAAGTCAGCTTATCGTAATAAATAGTAACGGATTAGAAGAGTGCGAATCTAATTGCTGGTCCTCAGATTATTACGGTCCAAGTATGAGCACTGACCTAAAACTTAATAAGAAGGAGTTTGTGTTCTTATGAAACGGTTATGAAATCGACACCATGTTTTTGATGTTCGATAACCCTGTGTAATTGCTAGGATATTCGACTCAAAATCGTTCCTCCTGAGTTCTTGTCCCAGTTTGATTGAGGTGCGTGTGCATTGCTGTGATTCCTCACGAGGATGAAGTAGCGACACGGTGATTCCACGGTTTCTTAATGATGAGTTGGGCTTCGATAATGCATGAACAATCCTGGGAGAATCCCAATAAATCCTTTGCTATTACTTTTTGCAACTGTCCAAAAGATTTTGAAAAGGGGTCAAATTTACTTGAAGACTTCTGAATAGCAAAATCATAAATAGGGTCTGAACTTTAAACTTCCGTTCCTGGAATTTACGGCGGTAAACGATCGTTGATCAGCTTAGAGAAAGATAAAAAGATTTTTTACGTCAGACAGAAAAACCGATAAACTGTAGTTTTTGGATACGATAAGTTCAGTTGGTGCTCCCTTATTTATGAAACCGGGTTCATTGGATCAACTCAGCAGACCATTGTAAAAAAATCAGCATTACAAATTTTCCTTTGTGTTGCTGAACCAACGATGCGCTTGTGAGACCCGCATATGGGCATTCATGTTTCATAAATCCACTGAGAGTTTCTGTCTGGGTGACCTAATAACAAAGACGTCCTACGGACCATTGTTCACCGTGGGTTCTCGCCCCAGTTTGGTTGCGGTGTAGTGTTTTACTCACGATTTCTAACTAATCTGATCTAACAAGTTTACAGGGTTTTTGCATTTACGAACTATTTAAAAGCCCCAGCAAACATCTGAAATCCAAAAAAACGTCTTTCGTTGTAGCGGACTGAGTAGACAAAATCAAATGAAACGGACTGCAACAAAGTAAAATTCGGTTCCGACGTATCAGCGTAATTCCATGTTGTAGAATAAAATGTGCGAATATATGCTATTTGGATTTGAACCAGTCTGTGAATCGAAACTTACAACCACATTGCCACTGTTGCCCGGTCGGACTGGATCACTCATATTAATCGTCCCGAAATGCAGAGCATCGCAGGACCGAAATCGAATACGACATTTAAGTAGTTGGGATCCCGACCAAAATCTGTCCCAGCACAGCTGAATCCTAGTTTAAGGAGTGAAAATAAATCATCTCGGAATGCATGCGTGCATCGGGGTAACCACGCATTGCTGAAATGAAATTTCCCGATAAAATTCACACATTCCCTTTAGGACTGACGGTCACTAGCAAGAACAGTAAACAAACAAACGGGAGACCAATGGAATTTCACAAAAAGTTCATGAAGATTCTGCTTTAAATCAGCAAAGAAATTCAGCACGATTAATGAATTAGATTTACGAATTATACCCTAATGGAGTTTGAACTGACTGTGAAATGTGTTCATTCGAGAACTTTGTGCCATAATGCGCATAAATTCGTCCTCGTGGACCTAAAACAAACCCAACTCTATCTGCTTGTTCTTCGATTACTCCCCAATCTTTCATTCAGTATGTCAGTCTTGCTAGCTTCAAAGGCAGAGATAGTTCAAATGTCCCACTTTTTTCTTCTTGGTTGGTGAATTATTTTTGCAGCCGAGCACATCAGATTAATCCAAGACTAAAATAATCTAAACCTTTTGACATCAAATTTGGCGTGGTTCAGAGAAGTCATTTATTGTCTTTCCCTTCCGATTTATTCGGCCCACAAAACCGTTAAATATGCTAGGACTGTATATCGTCCAATTAGTTGGAAAATTTTTACACACAGAATGTTTGTCGTTTGATTTTATCTAATTCCATCCAGTGTATCACCAGCGCTCTTCACTCGTCGTGGACTACCGAGCCCGGCAGGCTGAACTCCGAACTCCCATCCAGAATTAGTTATTTCGAAGATCTACATGCTATCCTCGATCCCAGTCTAAGATGGACATCCAGCACTCAGTACTGTACGGGTAAACTACGAAAGTTGTTCTTTGAAATAATGGGACTGAGACATATTAGAATCCCTTCGACAAACATTCCCATGAACTATCATCAACATGTTATTTTGGTCTTAACTTATTCGTCATTCGTGACTGTTGTAACTTCCGCGCATGATGTAATACCATCCTCTAACACATGGCGAGTTCACAGAAACCCACACCTGGGTGTTCAGCATATTTGTATGTGGGCTCTCGGCAAGTATCAGACCAGCCACGTGGTTCGCATGATTCATTGCACTGACGGATCACGCCCCATGCATCCTAGGCTTACGTATGTCCCTCAGATTGTTTCTCCTACAAGTTGCCTAGGTGCCGAAATGCCGGCTACTACCAACTACTGATTTATGAAAATATAAATTATTACATTCATTCCTAACGTCTGCTATGTTCTGAATACACCACTAACGTTCCCTAACCACTTAAAACGACTTCCAAGCATCTCATTACCGTTTGGCAACAGTTAGTTGTGTTTTCCCCTCGGGATCGATGCTCACGTGGTTAAATCCAACAACGATTTGGCCTAAACCTCCGTTACAAGATAGTACGTGCGAATATCAACCACGGGTATATATTCATGTTGTGCCTCAATTTTGCCGGGACGTTAAACTCAAATGTTGGCATATGGTTTGTCAAAGTCCACCACCAAAATTCAAATACAAACATGTATCTGACAAACAACAATTGAAGCGGTCTTCCTTTTCGACGACCGTTCCGGTTGGTATACGAAAGTTCTCAAGGTCATGACGTCAAAAGTGAAAAAAATTAGTCAGAAAAATTGTAAATTTCAACAACCTGTGTAAATGAGCCTCCGAAGTAAAGAATGCCATTTGGTCGTCGCAATTATGTAATTTACAATAATAAAAAAACAAGTTACATATTGAAAAGTAGAGCGAGTTCTTGTCTGGTACTGAAAAGAAAAAGTTCTAAGCACAGTAAATAGGAGTTGCATTAACTTATATAATGGACAAAGCTGGTGCAAAATTTAAGATGACTGCTAACAAGCGTAAAGTTTTATCCAAAATGGGAACAAGAAAATCGCCTAGTCGATCATCACAAAAGCATACGGTGGAATTTTCGGACCTCTTTCGAAGGATCCAGAAATTTGGTCAACGAACAATGAAGAAGAGTTGGGGAAATACAATTGGGCAGGATTTGTTATGGAATCTGCCATGTTTGCAAAACGTGAAAGAAATTTCACGGTAATTTACCTACTTATAACTTCATTCGTGAAGACTCTTGAGGTCGGCTACTTAAATAGATTCCTAAAAATTTTTTATTAGTGACCAGTGTGAAGACAGGAGGTGGTTACTAACGCATATGCTCTACATTAGATAAACTGATCTCAAAAAGGGGGAAGATGTAACCTGGCCAATTAGATGAGTCCATGATGTAAGTAGAATTGGTAAAAGAAGTTGATGGATTGGTTTCTGTGTCTACTGAAATTAGTAATGCAGCAAAGAGACTTACAGTTTTTACCACACGTGATTTACGGCAAGAGTAGTGTAGTCAAATGACACTATAGAGAGGATGCGTACGGGTAACATTCAACCAAGATACAGTTTAGTGTTCGTGTTTTTAAAGACAGAAAGATTGTAAGTGGTTAGAAAAACAGAATGAGGACGAACACAACAAGGCTTTACAGTTCAACAACTAAAGGAAGTTCAGCATCTGGGGACAGAGACTCGATCAAAGTGAATGGCCTCCAGAATACGAGGGGAACGAGAGAAATTCCAAGGGAGAGAGCTGTCTAAAATGGTTCTGAAGAACGAGTCTAAACTAAAGTTATCACCACACATTATAATTTGTGCACATGAGGTACCAGCATGATGAGAAATGCACATGAAAAAGAAATACGAGAATGGACAGCATGAGGGAGCACTCCCGAAATTGCCAGCTAACTTTAAGAGCAGATGTTTCGGAATCCGGATGGCTCTTCCGTGGTAGCTGAGAGTAAGCACATTAGCCAGAGGTGGAAGGGGAGCAAGATTAACATGTCCGACTGATGACATCTGTATTATTTAATTGTTTATTAAATCGATGAAAGCGTGAAACAACTGGAGCATTAGGTCCCGTAGTAAGCCTGCATGCGAATTCCAAAGCCTCATATGGGACGGGTATGTTTGAATCAGAGCGCTAGGATCGGCCTATGAGTCATTCTCAGTATCATTTCCTTCCGGGAATAAAGTCTTTTGTTGATATAATGTTCTTAGGAATGTAAACTATAATGACAGCAGCTCAGGAGTCGGGCATGGTAAACGAACAGATGTCATCACTTCTGCCGAAAGTCCGGGGTGACATTGGAAAAGAACAGTAAAAAAGTCATCCAAATTTGAAGCAGGCAATGGTTTAGTGCAACGAAAGACTGACTATCACTGCACCTAATAGGAGATTATGCGTTAAAAGGAAGTTGTTCATCTTGCATGTCAGACAAGGGGTTCCGATGACAACCATTCGGCCTGAGGATATACAACGTTGACAGTTCCTAGGAGATCTGATTTAAGAGGTGTGCATTGTTTTCACAGTTTCCTAGTCGCGAATTTGGTGTTGATAACGCACGAGGAATAATTCAGTGTATTTCTGAGTTCATCTTTATTATTGAGCGGTTAGATTAACTATATGAGCGAAAATGCGGACATAAACATGGGAAATTAGTTGCTGGAACTTTTATTGCTTGGAGCATCAAAGTCTTAAACTTAAAGTGTGTTACATTTGCCGCATATTAAAAAAAGCACGTTTTTCAGCAATTCGGTTTAATACCCGCGGAATCAAGCGGACGTTACAATCTATCTTTTCATTGTAGATAACGTCTTCTGTGTGTGTGTGTGTGTGTGTGTGTGTGTGTGTGTGTGCGAACCGAGAAACAACTATTCTGTAAAAATAGGGTACTGAAATTTTCAAGTTCTTTGAGCCAGGTCAAATAAAACATGGCATGTGATGAGTCACTAAAAGCTAGACACTCTCCATCACACCCACCCGCGGTTTACATTTCCATTCCTTTGAAGTGGAAACGGGCTACGCGAACCTTCACTATAAGCAACAGCTCCCTGAAAGTCATGTGTAACAGTTACACAGAATTTGCACATCTCTCGGTGTTCAACGGCACGCCGGAGCTCGAAGACTGATTGTCACAAGTAAATATATTCGAGATTCAACTAATTTTAATGCAGGCGTGACCAATATGTATTTAAAAAAACCTATTAATTTTAGTGAATCCAATACGTGACGATGTGATTTTCGTTCGACTGTATTTCAGTTTTGTATTTCTCGAGCGATATTTTTAAAGGATAAGGGATGGGTACAAATGTCAACAGAAAACCTGACTGCTCTGTTCAACTAACCTTCAACAACAAAGTACATTCCGTCGTTGTTTGATCGGATGATAGCTAAAGGGCTGAATGAAACTTTTTATGTGAATATTAACCTTAGCGTAACGAGAACAACAAAATTCAGGCATGCAAATGGATATTCATTTCGGTTTAATAACCATTCGCAAAGAATACAATGGTGACGATTGTCGGACTCTATAAGAATTCATGTTTATTCTGAGTTTTGCCAATGCAGTCTAGTCAGTGAAAAATATGTTCACTAATTAATCAATCTCCTATCCATGAATCAACAAACTAGTGGGAAATTATACATGAAGCCATCAAATGATAAGGTCAAAACCTTTGTGGGTAAAAGTAGACAAAAAGATGTGCACCAAAAGAGTCGGAAAATTCAAATTTTGCCCAAGCGTATTTTCTAAAACATTATGCCAAAATACAGGCACTAACGGTTCCCGTTTTTCCCCTATTGGGACCCTTGTTCAGCTAGAGCCAACTGGTCTCAAGTGTGGACTTCGACTAACACCATTCTCGGATCAAGAGTCGGGGAGTTTATGCATTTAAATGGGACATGAATTTGAATGAAAGATCAAACAGAATGTTAACGAAAATGAGCTATTCGAAATATTCCTCAAGTTCAAACTAACTGCCCCAAGTAACCAAGTGTATCCGCACTAGATTTTGCAGATATTTACAAACATGTGTGACTTGTCCACTCAGACACATATTTCACACTCAATTAGTAGTTGTAAGGGTGATAAAAATTGTATCTTATATGGGGACATGATTGAAACATTTCGGTCACCATAGCATTTTCAGCTCGGATGCCTGTTGGATCGCCAACGGACGACCAGATTGAACACAAATCAACTCAAAAGTCAAAAGTTTTAATCCCAGATCGGCTGGTTAGTTTGGCCGTAGGCTGTTATCTCTTCACTCCCTGTGAAACACCAAAACTGATTCACTGGAGCTTTATGGGTTCAGTATCACTTAAATTTTTAGGGTCATGGTTGCTTTAGTTGCGTCCATGCGAAAATTGTTTCTCCTACCAAATCAGTTATTGATACTTTCTAAGAACAGGTAACAGAATACTTATAGCGTCATCGCTGGTCAGCTTATGTGACGTCTTCTTGTAACAAATGAGCTCCCTAGCTTTCAAGATTTTCAACACCGATGCAAGAGATATTAAAAATTTACTGGTCACCTTCCTTACGCTTTCCGTCCTTAATCTGATACCTGTCGGTGGGAGTTTTCTAAGAGCATCGTCCAACACTAATCTATCTGACAGGAATTTGATCCCTCGGAATTTCTTTATGATATTATGAAAGTACTACCGACAGACAAAGTGAGAGAATGGAATGTAGATGGCCTGATTTTTTAACAGTAAACTTTCTATTTGTCTCGCGATGTTTTGTGCCGTTTCCTAGAACAACTTGAAAACTCCCAAATTTCCTTTCGCCGTAAGCCGCGACGAAGATTTGGTTGTCGATCAAGCTGTGACGATCGAATCAGAAAGCACCACATTGATTCCATTACCTAAGGCAGACTAAATCCAACCAGACCTTTCGCAACGAAGCTCGGGGATAAATCACACCGACTTTTGAGCTATTATTTTTTGGTCTAAACCGGAATCAAGCAACATTCACTAAGACTTTGCTTATCGAATCATGCGATCTAATTTTGACTCAATGAACTCCTATTCCATGGAGTTAACCCCAGTTTCTTTACTGTGAAAGTGTTCGAAAGCTTGTGTTTTCTAAAACTGATTGTCTGACAAATTAATCTTCCTAATCGAATCTCGTGTATGATTGACAGGGCTGACGTGTTATAAGATCTGACCTTGTACTGCCTTGATGAACTGGATTAAAAGAAATTAATAATGTGTTCTTATCGGTAAAACTTCGGATAAGTTTAGATATAAGCTGACCGAAAAAAGATGGACTACCTCACAGACATCACTGCAGTACTGTGTGTTTATGGGAGATCTTAAACGATTCAAGATTAAAATGATCATAAACCACGCGTGTATCCATTCACGTTGGTACGTATGTGTATGCACGCATGTTTGTGTGTATATATGTGTGCTTGTATGCATGCATGTATTTATGGACCCCTATGAGGGAAATACTAAACCCCTTGTTTAGAGAATGACCACAAAGTTGTAGTTTGCTTCAGATTAGTCTGTTGAAAACAAAACCATCCGTAATGTTGTTATGTACGCCGCTTTGCCACTTTGCCGCTTACAGCTAATCACAACGGTCCTTCACGAACTCTCTTGCAGCGCGAAAGAAATGGGACGCCTATAGCCTGCCCCACTGAGTAGCCCATCGGAAATACGATATATTTTAGGCCTAAAACAAGCAGAGGTAAAAGGCAGCCTGGCGTCTGTTCCGATCTGATTCCGACGACCGACTGTTTGAGCCAAGTGAAACCGGAAAAAGTATCCGGTCGCGTAGCTGTCGAGCTAAGTCAAAATGAATAAGAAAATGATTTCCTATATTCGGCCGTTCTCAGTTCCACAATATTAGACGTTCTTCGTGTCTAGTTAGGGATACAAATCGGTCGATTAGCCTTATTCCAGTCACATCTCCCCAGTATTTCCGGGGTATTTATTTGATATGATGTACTTCTTTTATTCCACGAGAAATTCTCTTAGCATTTTGACCGATCTGACTTAGTCACGAAGTGTCATTTTCCTTCATTTGGAAAGCCAACGTCCTTCACCATCACCCACGCGCTATTACATGGCAAGGAATGCCAAATTTCAAGAAAAAACAAATGTAAAGGCAAAACTTGTCACTTTTTTCGGCAATGGAATTTTTGTAGCCCCATGACCGCAAATGCAGCGCCACTCACATTGGACCAACCTAACAATGCGAACCTTCAATAGTTATTTCAGGACATAGAGATCCAATTCTTTCCAAGATTGTGGTTACTCTGGGGTCTTGGTAATCCCGTAACTATTGAACAGTGATTAAATGTGAAAACAAATATTCGTCCTGTAGATCTGGAAATATCGATTATTTTGTTTGGTCTACAAGACGTTCCCTTGAACCTCGTCATTCTACCTCAGAATTTTCAACAGCATTCTTAAGGGAGTCACTTTCATTTGAAACCTGAAGGATTTTTTGGAAACACTTGACTTGGACACCGGTTCAAAGCGTTCAGCAAACTCAATTATTTTTCTCCTTGACAACTATCCTCAATAGGAAAACCGCCGAGTAATGAATAAACCTGCAATGGCTCGCTTTCAAACTTTCACGTAATGAACTTGAATTGAGATCTAAAACGTGACTGGAACTCATCAAAATTTTCCTTCGAAATTTCTGTGCACCGGTTGAACGTCCAAAAGTCAAACGTCCAGATCTGGCCTAGAATTCGGCGAGTTATAATCAACTGACTGTTCACATATTTCAAGAGGAGATCAAATCGGGCAAAGAGATACTCATAGCCGAGCATCTCCGAGGTTTATAAGTAAACAGTCTTCTTTTTTTGTTTCTTTGGAACGCAAACTCAGGCATCTTTCGGGGAAGTCATCAGTCTGATCAACACCGATTAGGAACGTGTGTGCCTCATTTGGAGTTGTTCTGCTTGTGAAAGGAGATGTAGAATTTCAGCAGAGGTAGCCTTGTTGGAGGTACTTTGCAACCTGCTTCTTGAAAAAGATGCCAGCTGCTATTACAATGAAAAATGAAGCAAGAGATAAAACGAGCTAAATTTGTTTACTAAGTAAGGGCATGAAACTTGCCTTTTCTATCTTAACCCAAAATAATTTACAAGGTGCAGCCGTCATACCGCTTTTGTTTTCTACTTACACCGAATTCTTGGCTATCAGGAACGAAAAACAAAGCAGTAAGAATGAATAGTGACCGTAAATTTCAAGTCCCGTCAATCAACTACCAACACGCACTTGGTAGGACAGTGCAAGCGTACAAAATTTACAATATTCAGAGTAATCATCTTTCATGTAACTGAACTTGAGAATATCGTAAGAACGAATAAATCTAACACGAATAAGTTTACTAATTCACTGTCCCGTCGGGATTACAAAAGAAACCAAGAAGCTGTGTGGTAGATGCTAAATTGGGACAGTTTGCATAAATGGTTGAATATGAGATATCCTGCGCGGCAGAAAGTGAAAGATAACTCAGGGCACCACTAGTGAATCTTGGGCACCGATTTCAAAGTACCAGTTATTCTCAGAACAGCTTACTGATGTAATCGCATAGTAAAAATTTTATACAGTCTAAACACAAATCAGCCAGGCTACTACCACATGAAGAAGGTTCTGGAGTTATCACAACCACAGTCGAAAGACGACAATCGCTCCGGCTTCTAAAGTGAAGATGTGACTGGAAATCTCGAGACAATCATTAAAGTCAAGTTAGGAATTAGGCGTGTTGATTCACGGAACGTTTGAGACCTGGGACTCAGAGGTTAACTTTATCCAAGAACGTATGCTCCACCAAAATTGTATGAAGTCCCATTAAAACCCATCCTGTCAACGACAAACTTACCTCAAACAAGCTACGTTGACTTGTAAGCTCAGTTGGCCTAAAATGTTCAAATATGGAGTAAAAGACTGATGCAAGTTAAAATTAGATTTACCGGAAGCAGTCTATTAAAGCTGCTTTCTCGTTTTTCATGATGTCACACCATTGCCCACAAGTGCTTCGGTCACATAGACTGCGAACGAAATAGTGACTTGTGTTTTCGTAATGTAGAACTAAACACTTTTTTGAACGTGTGTTCGCAATATACAGTATGTCTTCAACGGAAAGACTTGTGAACAGCCAAGCAGTGCGGCAAATGTTGTCATCTTTCTGTTAAAGTTTTAGAATAGACTGCAGACTGAGTTGCATTCCGTTCATCCATACCGTTGGTACGTAGGAGAACCTTTATTGAGTTGAAAAACGTTGCGAAATAGCAAGTAGGAAAATAAAACTCATTACTTGCCAACAATAAAGTTACCACAAAATGCGATACTGATACATTTCCTAGTTCTACTTCTTACCCGGCTACTAGAAGGACGACTTCCATTTTCCGCCTTTAACAAACGCATTCGGACAAGACAAAGCCTACTTTTCAAAGGCTTCCGTCTTGCAGAGTGTAAAATTGGTCAAATTGGGTCTTAGCGCCACTGACCACATTGGATGGACATTGTTACCAGGATAAATGAACAGATTGACAAACACATTAAGCTTTAATTCAGAAGCACAATTTTCCTCGAATCCCGAACTGTGGACATCTCATAGCTAGAAAAAGTAATGACCCTAAGACCAACATGAAATCAGACAGGTTTGGAAAGCAACGAAACCAAAAAGGGATTGAAAGCGGAATATACGTAGGGAGGATAATTTTAGAAAGTAACAAAAAGATTTCCGTTTTCTTCGTGCACATTGTCTCGCTTTTTGCCGGACTGGATATCGAAGTTCAGCTGCAAGCGATTGAGGATGTTGGCCAAATGCACTCACGGACAGAACCAAAGCACTTAGCATCTTGGACTCAGCGGATAGACCTATCAGCTGAAAATCAAATAGACAATCCTTATAAAACAGGAAAGACTTGTTAGATGTGATTTTGTTTCGTTGCTTCAATGTCGTTTCCCGATTGGTTCGCAAAAGACTAGTTCAGCCCTGTTCGAACGGGTTAGCTGATTAGTGGGTTGGACTTTACAAACTACTGTTTGTTTAACACTGACCTCTAACAGTAAGCCGATTGCATTTCTTGAAGAGGCAAATTTGGTTAAAATAATTTTTTAAACATTTATCTTTTCCAGATGGTGCGTTATCACACTACAAGCGACGGTAATGCGCATCACATTATATAATAAAAAATACTTATGGTATTATTGCATGTAATTTACACCATCAAGTCACTGAAGGTCTTTCAGCAGTTACCTTTTATTTTGGTTCACTTCAAACAAGTTCGGGGCTTCACGAACGAACTTCTCCCATTTTTGTACTTTGTTCTGCCATACAATTCCCGTTTCACAAGAATAGTGTTGACCAGAGTACATTGCATGAATTGAATGTAAATTGAATGTAAAAAGCAAGTAATTAGCTAGGCTTGGCTTGACCGTAGCTAGAACGACTATACATGGGTTGGTAACTGTAAGTTGAGCAAAAATTTGTCTACTTCGAATTACACGCACTGCGTGCCTATTCACTTATTATAGACTAGATTGAGTTTTCTGCTTTTAACATTCATCCACTCAGTGTAAATTTGCAAAAAGCAACAAATCAATCACGAATTGAATGAAACTCAGTATCAAATCAGTGGTTGCTTGTCACGGGGATCGCAGAAGGACAACATCTACAAAAATTAAATATTGATCACAAGACTGCAACAGAACGTTCTTTAAATGCGAAAGAAAAACATTTGCTTGCTTTGTTTCTGTCACCTCGAGCCGAGTTATCTCACGGGTCCATTCTTTGACAGTACTATCGACTATTGGACATCAGACCAACAGGCAGATCTTGTTGTAATAACTGGCTTCGTGAACCGTACAGAAGATCTGTAAATTTTCATAGCTTTCGAGCTCAATGCCCGTGTAAAATGTAATGTCGCATGCATTGCAGTTAACTTTCTATAACTCTTTTACTGTAAGAATGCTGCAGCATGGAGTTTATGTTTGTTTGATTTATGCAATGACTCGTGGAGGTGAATAATTAATTCACGTCAATCTAGATAGTTTAGCTAATCAACTTGGAGTAAAGTAATCAATAAAGTTTGATACTCTAAGTGAAGCATGTCTCATGACAACTAATACACACTAGACAGAATTCAGTCGATCATAAACTGGGTGTACCTCTACATATCAAGATATAGATAACATATTCAATGATTAGTCTCAAAGATGCGAGCCACTGAGTTACGGAAGGTGAAAGATAGTCGACAGCTCATTGTCACTTTTAACGTAAGGAGTAGTGCGATGGCAAAGAACATTTTGTGTACAGATAGGACTAGAACGTGAAAAACAGTTGACTATTTCGTCAAAGAAATGCCATTCACATCAGCTTGGGAACTGATTGAATACTATCAACTGTTAGTACAAAAACCAGTTTACGTATTGTTTGCTTTAAAGTCTTCTTAAGTACAGTTACCAACTCCGTTGGCTAAAATCGCCAGTTCATCGACCCGGAGATATCTAGGCCTAGAGCTAGGACTTCAGTTGTATTCGTTAGGCTCCGAATATTGACATTTCGTCTTTTAAGCTAACAACCCTGAAGTTCATTTGAAAGACGCGATAAAATTCGTCAATCAATGAGACTAAAACATCTGTTTTGTCAAATTCAGGAAACAGTCACTTACAATAACGCGTTTTTTGGATCCCCTCCGCTAACCGTCGATTTGTCCGTACGAGTCGTGTTGAAGTTAGGGGAGGGGGTCCTATCAAGTACGACAACTCTACAACGATGGTACAGGTGAAAAGGATTTCGTTCTTCTAAGTAGCATCGATAAACTTGATGGGTTTGATAATGTTTACCGACCGTGGATTTGTCAATCCACGCTATCGACAACGAAATTATGATTCCTTGTTTGTACGTGTTCTGTTTGTTACTACAATAATTAAGGATACATTAGTCGCCTGACCGTATGGGTCGAACCACAAGCGCACACACGCATACGCACAACAGAAAAATGGTGGGCTTGTAATAGTTCCGTCAGAGTCATTTGACTGAAAAATACCTGTTCTGAGAAAAATGAACGGGGACAACCGATAACAAAAACACTAAAGATCACAAGAGAACATCTAATGTACACTTGTTACCGTTTTATAGATTCAAAACAAAAAACGCGCCTCAGTCACCAATCACTGTTGAGTACAGCCAGTAAGAACCAGTGCCGATCGTCACTTCCAAGTACACCAGAATAAGTGTATGTGGAAATTCTTTTTCCTGCGGTGTCTCGCCATTGCAAAGATGCCCTTCTGGTCCAGCTTCCTGTAAGACTGAAAAATCCTTTTTAATACATAACTCTTACATTGGAATAATGAATTAAGTGTATTGGATATCTAGTAAACGTGTATCACAAAAAACGTCAAACCTCAGTCTTATTGCCGAAAGGTGGACACATGGTTCAACAAATAAATCAATGCACCAAAGAGTTTCTTTTATGAATTTCTGCAGAAACTTCCATTGTTGACATACCTCGATCAGCGGAATTAATTTTCGGCCCATAACCAACCCATTATTTTTAGGGATTTTCTGACCATCTGGTTCCTGGGGATGAACAAATTCCCCATCGGGGTTTGCCATAGCAAATCTGCGGGATCCCTGACTTCCTTTTTGCTTCTCTTCTGGTTCAGTTAATTTTACAAGTTAGTTTGAGTTTAGTGACTAGATGCCTGCTTATTACTAGGCTTTCATGACCCCAGCGAAAGCAAATCGTCTTGAGGAATTATGGCTAAAAAGGTTGAACTTTTCAAAGTAAAGCTTCAATTTTGACGCTGACAATTTTTAGGATAAATTATAATTCCGGTTCGGAAACGTCTTAACAACATTCCAGACATTTGGTGAAATTCCGGAGTAGGTAGGCCTTTAACTTCACCCCTCATTTAGGGTTTTATAAACCATAGAGTGATATTATTTGCCTGTATAGGAAATTGATTCTTATCTGACACCCAATCACACCATTGGACAAACGGTTCAAGGGGAAAAAGTTTTCTCTATTTAACAGAAACTGGAGGGTGTAAATATGCTTCATCTGAGTTGTATGATGACCTACGCAAATATGGTAGGGGTACAAATTTATGCCTGCAGGGCCGAGGAATTTTTAATATACGGCATCCTAGAACGCGTCGGCTTCCTGTTGGAATCAGTCTGACTATGATCCTACCCGAACGCTGGACATGTCCTTCCCGATAGATTTAGTTTGAAGTGGCCTAAATTATATCGAGAAGTAAACACCCCATCACCTCATTTCATCTGGAGATTACAAATTAATCGTTCAATGAACCATTTGCACAAATTTGCCCTACCCGCTTGCTGACTAGGGTGTAAGAATTACAAAGGTGATTATCGACTCGGCGTCAATGAATTCCGTGAACGACAGCTCTGACGTCATTCTAGATAGTCGGCCGATTTCTGCCTCTGATCATGCCACCTATCGGTTTGATCTTCATACCTTCGCTTGACAGACATTATGGAGTCAAAAACAAACAAAGACATGGTGGAAAGATAACTTAGTACGGAATAACCATTTTATCACAATCCGAATCTAATATTTTCCAATCAGAATCGTTCATTTTGATCTCACGATCCAATTGAATCACGGATGAAGATAGACTGTAGCAAAGATGGTTTTTAGAATTGCGGCACGGGCCTTCTGGCTTCACGATCAAATCATTTCTTTTATTCACAACGACCTGTAAGAGAATGCATGTTTGTGGACCATTGAAGTGAAAGGTATGCATGCAGATTGAATAAAGGACAAACTTCACCCTAAAGTGCAAGGTAGATCCCACGGTTACTATCGTCCATAAAGCAAGCATAGACGATTCCGGCCCATTGCTGGGGGGGGACATCAGCTATCACATTTCGGACAAGCAAAATGACAAACAATCTTCGCATTTTTGGTCTATTTATCAAATTCGGAACTTGGGAAGCTTTTTGAGGAATGTTTAAGTTATCAGTCCACACTTAGTTCCTCCAGAACAATGCGTCCTACAGTAATTGTAACTCTACTTGCACCTCCCCGCCTTTGTTCCCTTCCCGCGGACAGGTCGTCGTGTACGGGGAACATTTCGAACAAGGTGAACCTTTCCAAAGTTACACGGTCGGTTCGAAAGAGACGGCAAAAGAATTGATCCAACAAATTCTGCGACGCAATCATCTGAACCTGAAAGATCCCAACCTATTCTACCTCACTTTTCAAGTTGATCCGCTCGATGTGAGTTCCCCTCGACGGTATATCGTAAGTGCACCTGCATCACAGCATGTTAATCCCATCCATTTACTCATGAAATGTAGTCAAACACTCGATGATCTGATTAATGAGCTGTCTCAGTTAGTGTCATCACAACATCATCCGAGTAAAGGGAAAGTCGCCGATTTGATTTCGGCTTGCCTTGACTGTTTCCCCGTTTGCTTATAATACTTGGCTGTTGGTGGCAACTGAAGACGCCAGAATAGGTAATTACAAGCTGTTTGCCCTTAGGAACGGAGTGATGCTGGACTATAGTGCAAAGGATGAACGACACGACAAAATTGATTAGCTCCACGATTTTTGTTCAAAGATAGGTTAGAAATTTGAGCACACTAATTTTCGAGTAGAATGTTTGTTCTAGAATCCTTCGCCAACCGCAGAATTTATCCTCAAGCATCCTGATACTTTATCCATAACTGACGACGTCTGCCTGATAAAATACACTTTGTGAATTTTCTCCTGAATGCATTGCTTGACCACGTGACCTGACGCAGTTATAGTGACGAAATTGCACGAAGTCAAACGATTACGCATGAGCTAATTTTAAAACTGAATTACTGTATCCTTTTTTACGGAAGAAATGTTTACAAAGAAGAAAATTCAAAAATTTGCTGATAACCAGCCAGTCTGATCGAGAAAAAAATGTCCATTTAATTCTGTTTTCAAGTGATTTGTAAGCTGGACACATCGGTTTGTAAATTGAGACGTTAGCGATTGCTCGAATTACCGTCCACGTAACACGTGGAAGGTTTGCATTGGTATAAATAAGCCGAATAAATTGTTGTCATTTATGTACATAAACAATCTGCGGTCGAAACTTTGGAAGATCAAATAATAGGTGATTGGTCAGGTTTCAACGCCTCGCTTTCTGGTTCCAGATTGTCACAAATAACTAGTAAAATTATTCAGATCCTCAAGCACCTGGGTCCTCAAATGCCCGTAACAACAAAGAATTTGATAGTATTTAACATCTATAATTTTTTTCGGACATGATTTTTGCTTGCTATCGACCAGTATGTGCACGTGATCTTTAGCGAGCTACGCAAATCTTGCCAAGCGTAAAGAACGCATCAACACAACAATGTCTAAACCCTGCCAAATTGTAGCACTCTACAGTATTATTATCGAAGTCGGATGGCTTGAGCCCAGAATCAAGAGATCAAGAAAGCATAAGGCATATTTATCCATGCTGCCAAGCGATTTACGAAAGAAAACTATCTGAGGACAAAGTGTTCAATGAATTTTCTTGTGAGCGCAACAAGAACAATAGTCATGGCTGGTGGAGACTGCCTGAAGGCATTAATTTCAAGACAGCCAAACTGAGGTCGATCGATATAAAGCATTCCCATATTGAAGTCTATGTCGTGGAGTCGGAGATAGGCATTATTCTCATCCCGAATAATCATTGTGGAGTCGTCCATCGGTCTACTGAAAAGTCAGATGTGTTCAGAGATGAGAAACAACCGTGCTGCACTGTGATCCACTCCGGGACAATGAAATGGTCATTTCTACCAGATTTTGTCTTCAAAGTCCAGAAACTTCCCTATATGGAGTGCATACTACCCAAAATTAAATGTGATTTCCAGCTTGGCAAATTTTTAACTACGATCAAGTTTTGTTTTCACGGTATTTTTATTTCAGTAGTTGCAAGCGACTTCCTTGCAACAGATCATGTATTTCATTCCATTTGGTGCAAATAATCACGAACACAGGAGTAGATTTGAATACTTTGGCTCACGTAATGGACGAATGTAAGATTTCGGATTCATGAAAAAAATACTGTTTCATTAGCGCACTCAAGTAAACAAATGAATCAACGCCTCGTTTAATGTCGATAACAATATAACAAATACAATGGTAGGAAAGCTCATTCTATTGCTGCGATATTGAACTCCAGTTCCTTTTCTGGTGCTGCTGCCAACGAAATGATCAAGAGGTAGCTCGTGTCCGATTGATGCACTAAAGTTCATCTGCTCAGCCAAACAGTAAAATCAAAATGGAATTCCGTTCTTTCCACAATAGTACCAAATGCGGATGTGATATAATGGTTAGGTACCTGGGGAACTGCAGGCACCGCTTTACCTCCAGATTCAGATCACTGTTGAATTGGAAAAGGTGCTGATTAAGATCGTTGTGATAAGAAATGCATGTAATCGTTGACCACATTGATAAAGTGCCAGCAGCTTTTGGTGACTACTCAAATCTCTTTCTACTTATTCAAGCTCTCAAATAAGAGCTAACGTTCAATGCATAAAACAACTAGTTTCACAGGGACAAACGTCAAAATGTTTGAAGTTTATAAAGAAGTCCCTTTGTAAACTGAGTTTAGGATTCCGCACTCAAGTCGAGAATTAGGTTGACCAAATAAATACAACGGTGAATGTTCGAAAGTGAAGTTGTACTCACAAGCGGCTGTTCTGAACACTGGTTAGTCCTAACATAGCTGGTGAACATGCAAGCAGGTTTCGTTTCGGCAAGGATATTCCATACTAGTCATTGTCACGGGACAGTCAGATTGTTTTATTTTACAAATATGCAGTGAATATCCAAATTATCCGTATTTTATTCACTTCTGTGGTGGACGACAGAAAATGTCTGTATTTCTTAGCAACCCACTCAAATGCTCTTATTCCTGGCCCAATAAGCAAGGTCAGTCAACCGAATCATGCCCTTCAGTTAGTTCACGTGATCACTAAGAGAAACATTTGGTCTATATTCATGCGAAGCACAATCGTCTAGCAGTGGTGGTCTACACTGAAAGTGGCCACAAAGTTCTGTTTTAAATGAATGCATGTGTACATATTTCAGCAGAGGTACTGGTTATCGAACCTCTTCGAAAAAGTGATCAGTCCTGGTAAACAGCCTTCCGACAAATTGATTTTGAACGGTATAGACAGAGATCCAGTGGAAGCTCCTTTGCTCCTTTTGGTTGCTTTTGTTTTACAAGAAAATTTCTATTCTTTTAATTCATTGATTCAGACTCCAACAAACTACGAGCCAATGACCGTTTCTCGGTTTACTCGTAACGCTGGTGACCGATGTGAGTCATTTGCGATTGACTTTTAACCTCGGTAAACGATTAGTATTATCCGATTGTGACTAAAAAAAACATGAGTCCAGTTTGTCCCCTTTTGGTCGTACTAACCACTCAGTTTTCTCTCGTTTGTTAAAATTTTCATGATTTTTCCGGAAAGTGGGCTTTGTACGTTTTTTTAAAATTTTATTGAGATCTAAGTGACATTTCCCCGACACATGGAGAGGTCAGCTTTTTCCAGAGGAATACGGTGCTCACTGACGTCTGCATAACCGCAAAGTAATGTATCCTTTGAGAATGTTATAACCCAGCATTTTTGGTAGATGTAATGTGCCAACGTTTCGATTGCCGTTTGACTCTAAAACGTGCCTTGAGAAAGACTATCCAAAGTAGTCGAAACGCTGGCACATTACATCTACCAACAACGCTGTGTTATTAACTTTATATCATTCACAATTAAAACCAATGCATGGCGCTTCGATTTTTCGATACACTCCTTACGTCATTTGGTCCTGATAATGTTTCCATTCTTTGGGATAGCTGGACCTAACGAATTTGAAAAAGATTCAGTTGCCTTATCCCCCTAGTCGCTTAAGATCTTTTTTTCCGAAATCCGACAAAATGGCAGCAAAATCTGATCGAAGTCACACAATTTGTCTTCTCGGGCGTTTCCGATGCGG
The DNA here is from genome assembly GCA_008360955.1 of Fasciolopsis buskii. Taxonomy (NCBI): domain Eukaryota; kingdom Metazoa; phylum Platyhelminthes; class Trematoda; order Plagiorchiida; family Fasciolidae; genus Fasciolopsis; species Fasciolopsis buskii. The sequence goes on along the minus strand of LUCM01002133.1, from coordinate 440,290 downwards.
GACAATTGTGCATGCCCCAAGTCTCGCTGCTCTTTCTGACTTGCTAACTAAGGCAAACCAAATGAACAAGACATTCGGCCCTGTTCGGTTCCGTTGATGACAAGTTCCACTTGGGATGTGCAAACAAGGATGGCAAATTCAGCTTTTAAATTGAACTTTTCACGTTCGCAAGGGATCACGAATTTTTAGGCTAATCCCAAATGTCCCAAAGTTGCAGTTGCCGTTTAGTTAGGAATTTGTTACCGTGGCCACTGTTGGCGCAGCCCAAGTTAAACATTTTTTTAATTTTGATTTGACAGTTTGGTTCTTGATTTTTGCATTTGACCGTGAAGTGCAGTAGAACATATTGGTTATAATATTCGGTAGACGTCACGTTGACATTCGTGATTCATTTGAAATTAGTTCCTGAATGAGCCTGTTCAAAAGTTTCTTCATTTACGATTAAAGCGCTGACGTTCATCTTCGCCATTCGCTAATTTTGTGCACTGGTTTCCTTTTTCGAAGCGATTAATTCAAGCCTTCCACTTATTGCACAACGTGTTTAGTTCCATTTCACCTAAGGCAGAATAATTTTGGCAGAGCAAATGAATCAAAATGGAGTAGATGACAAAAATTTGATAAAATCACCAAAAAATGTCAAAAAGAATGATCTATTCGTTATTTCATTAAATGTGATTGTAGTTGAGTAAATTTAAAATATTATACATTTTTGTTTGGGAAAATAATCGCTATTTTGTTCAAGAATATCATCATCTGAATAGTCATCTCCGATATCCGAGCCATTCATTCCAGTACGAACTTTGTCACACCCACCTGAATCGTCCATTTTAGCATCCAACTTGTCTGAATCATCATTGTCATCATCTTTCGAACTAATTGCTTCCATCTTTATCCCAATCAGACTTACTATAATATGATGACTCAACTAGTATTCGTCGTTCTTTTCATTCCTGCGTTAACAGTTACATCGATTTGGACTTCAGTTTTCCAATTGATTATGGAGCTGTGGTACTGCCAACGTGCCTGCGTGTGGATTTATATGGTCTAACTAATCTCAGGATATTATTAAGTTTTATTGTTGTGCAGTAGACAATATAGTGGACATTACACGTAATCTCTCCACAACGAGTGTGTGGAAGATGCGCAGTTATGGAACCCTCATCGGTGGGAACCATCGCAGTATTGTGATCTCAAGAAGGCATATTGCGGTAAATTTTGACCAAGACACCTATCTGTCTTTTAATGGAAAACGGCATGTAAGTTCTACCTCTAACCTGATACATCGTGAACAGTAGGCTGAAGGTGCACTGATACGTGGGTTTATTGTACTGGCTCCCGTGCGCTCAAGTTCCCCGCCTTTTGGTGCCGGTGCAGCGAAAGCTCCGTGACATTTTGAAGCGATTTATCGATCATTTCCAACAAAACCATGCCAACTCACTTCTGATCAGTGTCTCTTCTCTAAAGGTTGCCGATGATTGATTGACTGTAGTCACAGCTACGGTTCACCGAGCATTCTTTTGTTGCTTTGCATCACCTGATATTCATCGTCTGAACCCGTCATCTGCCAGGTATTCATGCTAATTCAGGTTTGAAAGTGTATGTTAAGAACTAGTTTGTGTCATACAAGCACAATATGGCTGTCTGGGTACAGTTATTTCTGTTTTGTGAAAAATTATTGATATTTTTTTTACTTTGAATGACTGCCCTTCAGGCTCTATTCTCGAAGCATAAATTTCAAGTCCTTCAACATTTTAATGACAAAACGCAATCGGTTCTAAGCGGATTTGTTCATAATAAAACCAGAAACGCCGTTAGTCTGAAATCATTTAACCTGCTCTGTTTTAAGGCAGCTCTGGTTGCAAGCTTGTACACAGCATGCTAAAGCTCAGATAAAATTACAAGCATAAATAACTTATAATGTGCCCTGTTTGGTTCTGCAAACCAAGATTCTAATGAAAATAATTCTAACCAAACGACAGTCCTATGATCGATAACCCGATTCCAAAGTCAGTAAAAACGGTTGAGAAATCTATGTGCACATCGAAATATGATCTCTTTAAATGTAAACAAACTGTGTCAATATTCTATATCAGTTTCAGTTATAGTTATAGTTTAGGCAATCAATAAGCGTGCATCAATTCGGTCCGGTTTTCGTTCTCACACCAGACATTCATCTGCTCAAACAAAAAAAGCACGAAGAACAATAAAATATAAACTGCAGAGTTCGAGAACTATACAGAGGAATGAAGCTTTCGACTGTAAGAACGCCTAACGTAAAATCAGGCAATTTTTCTGCAGGCACGAGCGAAACAAGTCCCAACTATCACAACACATTCTAATTCATTGCCTAATTTAAAGTTGGGACTCAAGGCCACAGTACCAAACGCCGAACTTCCGAGATACTCAAAAATGTCTCCCACCATATAATGCAAATATTACGAAGAGAGCGCCGTTCAAACACCGAAAGTCTTCGCAAGTCTCCTGCTTTGAAATGCCATTTGTCGGAACCGTACACAGATACCGACCTCAACGCTGCCACGCATACTCGAACTGTGATCAATAACCAGATGCCATGTCGACGAAACAGATGCCTCAAATTATCAAACACTAATAGAACCTTCCGTGTGATCGATGGCACTCTATTCGATATGCGACCACCAGGTGAGATACAACAACACAGGTAACTGAATCAATCCACCTCAACGAATTATTTCTCCAAAAAGACAAGGCCAGGTTTGAGCAAATTCATTCCTGCCACAGTATTCTACAAGAGAAAGTTGTAAAAGCCTATACGAAACACACCTACACTATCTTTTAGACGATCGAGAGAAAACCCGCAACTTACTTGGGCTTTCACTTCATTTTCACTTATTAGCACAACATCATTCACACATTCTAATTCATACAATCTCATATGGGAATAAATATCACTACGGCTACTCTCACATGAGGACAGGGCCTATCCTTATAGCTATCTCAATGACAAAGCTAAGATTAAACGATGAAAGGTCAACCCCGATGCACACGATTTCTCGTGGCGAATCCCTATCTTCCTGATTATCCCATGTCGGATGGGGCAATCGTATCCAACTTCATTAGTACAGTTGCAGCTATAAGTGGAAAGGTCCACTGTGGTATTGGACTTACTAAACTACTCCTAAAATTGTACTGCCCAACGATCCACCCAACGGTCCTCCGAGTAAATCAGTTCCCATAAATGCAGTCTTTTCTATTTCCATACACTTTCCTACCCACCACCACTCCTGGTTGTTTCCCAAACACCCGGTCAGTCGACGACTCACGGGGATCTACAAACCTCATTGTATATTGCATTCAGGGTGACGGATCTACGAACATCTTTAACTGCAGCTGAGGTTAATGATATCCATTGTTTTTGAGCTTAATGTGACAGGGAATCCTGCGCGGCAGTTAACAATGAGTTTAGAGCTTCTTCAATCTGTACCCAGTTTTCACTCAAATCCGGGCATTTTGTTCAGACAACAGTCGCACTGACAGTTCCGAGTGGAATTGTAGTCGACGACTATCGCCCAGAATCAGTCCAACCGGACGAGTGGCCTTTTGTGCTGGTGCGACCACGGACTAGGCGCAAAAATTACGTGCTTGGACCAACTCATGATCTGACTCAACAAGTGTGAACCAGAATGATCGGCAATCCGATGACAATGTGATCAATCTGAGTCTAACACTGTGAAGGCAAGGGGGACGCCAGGTTAGTCGACATCACTCTTATGACAATAATTGGTGTTCGCTAGGAACACTATGTACTCAGGGCAAACTTGAATGAAACGATCTCCGTTGTCGGTCCTATCGTCTGAGACAAAAGAGCAACATCAAACGTGCCGTGCCCTCTCTGTTAAGTACCCAAGTTGGCAGTTAAAACCATCGGCAACTACCACAACGTCAGTTGAACACACACTGTGGGGTAACCGAGATAACTCCCGGTATAACTCAATTTTGGCCTCAGGGGAACTGCAATCAGTTGGCGCATACACAGGTACGAAGAACAAACAACGACGTTTCAATCGACTGCTATTGATAGGTACAAAACCATCCAATGAAACTACATACAAACGACTGTTGACTGGGATCTAGTCTAAAAATGAACGATCTGGCCCCCTGTTCACAAAGATCTCAATGTCAGCTTGACCACGAGAATGAAGGTACCGAAGTGAAGTGAACACATGGCTTTAAGTAAGACCTGAGAACTATTTGTTCCCCTTCCGTCAATGTCTCTATCAGAGCTATCCGTCGGGCCGCTGCGATTCATAGAAAATTCATTGGTTCGTGTGTTTAAAGAAAGAAAATTAGAACGGTTCCCTTCAGATAGGAAGCGGGGAGCATTTGGGCTATCGGTACTTTGCAGTTGCTCACATTGCGAACGGACCACTCCAAATGCAGGTGAATTTGATTCGATTCTAGACTTTCCGATGGGTAAAACGGAATGTCGCACTGAGTTGCATCGAACCGCATCAACAGTCTGGAAGAATTTGCCCACCGGGAGAAGGAGTATGGGAAGCCCATATGACAAAATGCATGTGCCGCGTGGTCGCGTGTGATAGAAGGCCCAAGGTTACTAGGCCAATGTAGATTAGAAATCTGACAGGTTTCTGGTAAAAAAAGCGCGAATCCATCCGATGAGTTTAGTTAAGGCAGAGAAGCAAGCAGCACACCACTGAAAGCTCATACAGAGTAATATCACTGCGACTGAACAAATGTTGGTGTATTCCATCGCCGGACCGACCTGAGTTAGGGTACTGTCCAGAGTAAAAGCATACAATGACGACGAAATGGGTTTTCTTCCCATAGAGTTTAGGCAGTAGGAGAATCGAGGGGAATATTGAGAGAGAAACGGATATTAAGATGGTATCGGAAAGAGGACGAAACATGCTAATTACTGTTTGAGTCTCTTGTAGGAATTTTCCATGCCATTCGGACTACTATAACCGCAATAATCCACTAGGCAACGATAAAATTCTACATGACCTGGTTAGAAAAAGTGCGCTTTCGACAATGAAGACAACATCTATATAACTAGCAATTAATGTTTAGTAGGTTTCTGCTCTTCAAACCAGAAGGATAAAAATTAGGGATTTCTCTTGACCAGAATGTGATTGGTGTTAGGTGGAAAACCTACTAATAGGTTTTCCGTGGCACTTAGATCATCATCATAATAACCAGTGCACTGAAAAGTTTTGGTGAATGATACTTTTAAAAAAGCGATGATCCTGATAGTGGCTTCGGTTTATAAAATATTCCTAATGCTTTAATTTTTTTCTCGGCGATTAAGATCGCATGAAGGGATTTGTCGCGTTCGAGTCTACGGAACGTTTTACCATGGCAAAGTAAACACGGTCGAATGCAGTCTACGATCCTGGTGCTAATCATGTATTTTAATGACCGATTAAGTCTGTGTAATAAAAATACAGTTAATTCTGTAAAGCAGCGCCAGAAACGTGCGTTGTAGATGTTGGTAACTTGAGAATCACGTGATGTGCGTGTGTGTGTGGAGTATGCAGTTGACTTTCATAATCCTGTAGTGTGTGGGGACTGTTCCTCCGGGGAGGTGCAAATGGTCGGACCTAGAGGGCAGGACAGGAGAGACCCCGTGAGCCGGAGCTCAGTAAGTGAGAAGGTCGATATGGCAAACTTACTGAATGGTAAGATAAAGTCCCACAGTACAAACCGTGATGCACAGCTGACTCCGCCGGGTGTTGATGTGAGTTGTAACGCGTCAGTTCGATTATCCCGGCTGGACAAAATCAGACCTCAGTGTTGTGTTTATAGTTTTGGCGCCCTGGAAACGGATATATCTTCAGGATAAACGTTCTTTAGGGTATATAACGGATTTGTTCAGACCATTTCAGCTTGTACAATCATTAATTTCACACAAACTTGATCTGGCTGTGGTTGCTACCGGATAGTACTAATTGCTTAGAAAAAAAGGACGATCAGTAGTGAAAATCCAACGGTGAGGTAACAAGTTGAACAACTATTCACAAGAATAAAGATTTTTGATACAAGAAAAACACTGACTAAGACACAATTATATAATCTACCGTTAATGAATCTGTTTAGTTGAAATTTGACAAAGCAAAAGTAGAATTGTTTCGTGGTCAATTAGATAACCGTGAAGCACAGGATCATGTCTAAATGACCCGTTGATTTGTGCCAATCTAAAGTGTCTACGAGTGTCATTTGGAAGGGCTGTTAGATTGGCAGATTTACCCGGCTCTGGGGATTGGATCTAGCTTGGCCACATTCAGCTAGTTCCTTCCCAGCGTCACTTTGATTGACTCTAGAGCTACGGCATGGTCGTGTATATAAGACACTGCGAGTTTTGTACTCATAGGGGCTTACCAAATTAGAATATTTCCAAGTCAAGCCATCCTGTTGAACAATGCTGATGAATTCTTTACTACTAGTACTTCACTACGTATATCCCAACCAAGCAAGTAAACTATATAAATTCACTTATCGGAAGCTGCACTGCAAGTCTTACCTGTGCCATTTTTCTTCAGCTAACGGTCTAGTCAACTGAGATTGATCTGGGAGGGACAGTGTTGTTTGTTGCGTACACCTGATTCAACATGCTTTGTTTGTGATCACTTCTTTCAGTCCTCATTGGAACATTGTACAGTGATGCAATTCTGTCCCGAACACTGGATCTGACAAAAAATAACAGGTCAGTCGATTCAAACATTATTCCCAACTGATATAAGTTTCTCACTGGATATGCATTCGCACATTTTCAGCCTCTGTGAACCAACCGACAAAACTCCATTTCATGTGTCTTCTGAGATAATAAGAGGTGTCAGACTAGAAAATGGGATTCTTTACACACTATCGCATGGGTTCCGTGTATAAACAATGAAGAGAAAAGTCGACCGCTTGTCAACTGTAGGATGCCTCATGAAGCATCTGCATCCAGAATGCCAATGAGAACCGTGGAATGAATTCGGAACTGTTTCATCCTCGTTAAGAATCATCGGTAGTGTATAATTAACAGTTGCAAAACGAATATCATAATCCAATCGGTTTGTCAAAGTTGGAAATAGAATCGAAAAATTCATTCGTCATTGGTTCATCAGTGTCATTTGTCGTTACTCGCCTCTCTATGCATGTATGAGGTGGAACTTACAAAATTAGATCCATGAGTGACCTACCGAGCTTTACAACTAGATTGACAAGTTATGTTAACTCTTTTTCGAATCGATAAAGTAGTATGTTTGCGTAATTTGTTCCTCCTCTCGATCGACCGGGAATAAAGCAATAATCTTTTGAAGATGGATTCGAAAAATACTATGCACCACGCCGTATGTGCTCTCACCTCATTCATAGGTTAGCAATCAATTCAGCATACTTTCCATTGTATCCAGCTCCGTCGACTGCAACTGCAGTGGTGCTCCATTCGGCATAAACTATTGTGCCGGTACAAAGCAACGAATAGATCTATCATTAAATCAGCAGATCTGAACTCCGGGACTTGTCCTTTATTGGCTTTCGATCCATCCGATCCGTGCATCCGTTGATTGCATCCCTTGACATAGACCTCGTTACCATCGGCTTGTTGTGATTGCTTCCGTTAGTCTCAGTTACCCTTATATATATTTCATTACTCCACTCTCGCATAAAACTTCTAGGAAGAAAAACCTTGCTGACAGGTGATGATTAAGCCATTTCCCTCACAGTATCGTGGGCTGACCTCCGCTATAATTCATTAGCCTTTATACGGCAACAGCAAAGCATACTTGAAAATAAGGGTTTCGGTATGTTGTTCATTTACACGTGAAAAGTAAAGGTCAAGTACCATCTTCCACTTTGCATGCTAAACAGATACGGGGAGTTGAGACCGTGATGCACAGTTGCTCTTATTATGAATCAGTTGATAGTAAATGCACAAATTCAATTCTTATAAAGCATTCCCGGCGTTTTGAATCCTTTTTTTTCTATACCGTTAATTCTAGGTGTTACTAGTAGATTAGATGTTTCCATGAACTAATTCACCATGTGATATCATTCATCAGCTCACCAATATGAAGCCATGGAAGCACTGTAAAGCTGTTTCATCCTTGTTAGGAATCATCAGCAGTGCATATCCACCACGCCCGAACTGGGACGCCAACTCAGAACCAACGATTCTGAGTCGAACGCCTTAGCCATTACGCTACCGGGCAGGCTCTGAACGGTTTGTTGAACTTCACCACATGGTGTTGCGCCTATCCGTCACTGATTTGCACGGCCACGGACCGCCAGAGCAAAGCAATCGACCCCTACAGATTGATGATTTCTCTGCAAGTAGCCCAAGTATGACGAAGGCTTTGAATATGACCTACAGAGCTGGTAGTTCTTCCATCTGGTGATGTGCATCTCTAAGTTTCCTTCAATGTTACAAACCGAGGAAGATTGCGGCACAATGCAACGAAGAGCCTGCGGTTGCTGAACAATTAAATTTTTCTACCAGTTCATGATCCAGATAATCACCATATGCTATTCCTTTTTGGTATCCGGTATTAGGTAAACATAGGAAACATCAGGACAGGTTCGCGCTTCAGATGGATCCGTGGATCTCATTCGTCCTTTACTCAGGCATACCAGATGCTGGGGGAAATATTCACTTGGTCCAAACTATTTCGTTTTACAGCCATACCACGTATGAACCCAAAAGTTACTGTCCCAGTCCGTTCTGGGCTCGATTCTTTTGCACGGTTTTTTATTCGGGTCAACCAGTAGTTGATGGACATTATTTAAAAACCCCAGGAGTCCATGCTGCCATTCACCTGCTTGTCCGTTCGACCGTGGTCCCGTTTTTTCAGTCATAGGGTGAAGGCCACCTGCAGATATCCATAATCTTCAGGTTCGATTGGAGGGAAGAAGAAACGATAGAGGTGAGGCAGATCCCAGAAGTCAATTGCATATGGTTCAACTCCCTAATAAAAATCACGAGTACTGGGCCCGCGTTCGCGCGTGTCACTTGTTGCAAGACAAGCGGTGAGATTATCGTTGGGCTTTAGGACAACAAAACTGATCAGATCATCTGAGACGCTGTAACCAACCGACAGTTTGACAAAAACCTGCAACTGGCGGGACAAACTATTGGAATGTTGGTACTGAAAAAGCCTCTGAGTGGCAGGAAAACGGGAAGTTTGTTTTCGTTCGTTTTATTCTCAAACCACTGCAATCACATTGACAAGGAGACACAATCAGATGACTGTTCACTCGGTCGATAACCAGGGGAACTCCTAAGTCTCGAATTGTACGACATAACCTTTAAAGATTCACTGCAAGTCAGCACAACATCCATAGAAACGCAATGTTTTTTGCTATATTTCCACTGAAGGAGTCCTGATAATGGGTGTCGAGTAGTCTGGCGATGATTAATTGTTGTTAATTTTAAGGCCGTAATGAAAGAACAACAAAACTTATGACGTCGACGATAGGCAAACTGTTCTGACACAGTCCCAAAACATCCAAACCACATGTTTTGATAATACGGGATTTAGCAGCAGTCACTTGGCATTTGAGCATGTATTCTATTGATGAAAGTGCTGTGCGATTTTTCAGCGATGTGCTGGCAAAATGAGTCATTTCAGTGATGAATTAAGGCACTTACCCTCTCCCCCAATGTGGCTAAGGCGAATGATGGGATGGCAGTCGTTGTCATGTACATGACGAATTCATTGCAAAGAAGTTGGAAGGCAATACTGATGTCATACTGGCATCAGCATAAATTTGTACTAATAATAACAATAATAATAATTTCTATTATTATCAACAATACCAATGATCATAATAACGGTAGTGTTACCAATAACAATCCTCAAAGTACTATTTGGTTAGTAATTCCGAAGCCGGATGGCTAGATTGCTTGTGGACAGTACCATGAGTTCCATACCCCGTAACAAAAATTGGATTATTTCTATTCAAGAACATTGAATTTGTTTGTTTTGCTTTTCAGAGTTACGCTACATATGCAACCAGGTGGCATGTTGCGTGTGTACGATAGCTGTTTTTCAAGACCAGTAAGTTGCCGCGGTATATGAAGTATATGTATGTGTACTAATTTATGATTACCAAAACCTTATCTCTTTTTAACTTTGATGCAAAATTTACCATAAATTGCAAAATTAGAACATTTCGATTGTGGTTTATTGGCACTTCCATTTGACGGAACGGAGATAAGTAAGAAGAACGATCACTACACAGATGCCCACCCATTCGCTGAACTGTCTTTGCACCTGGTGAACGAGGGGATTTGTTTTGACCTTTTGTTCGCCAAAACCTTAAATTGCAAATCTCGGTTCGTGTAACAGTTAGCCACTAATATTGGGGGACACGACTGTATATTACCATATCCATACCAGTACACTGGTGCCTCGACTAAACAACGAGAAAACTAATGTGTTATTCAAATAAATCTGGAATTGATACATGTATTTGAAAACAGCTGCCAACGTTGTTAAAAGAAAAGCAGAAATGAAACAAACCCATCAGTATAAAAACGAATTGGCATACAGCGCAACATTCGTCAAACAGGAGGAGAATGGCTCGACGTTACCGTTTCTCTATGTACTTAATAAGAGGCAGTCGGACGACTAAAGAAGAACAGGGATGACAGATCGTACACTCATTTTTAAAAGCGATAACCAAATGTGCCACTTAAGGATGTGTTTGCGTGCACTGTTCTTTCGAGGTGACACATTGCGCAGTATCTGCGGGAACAAGAGCTATCTAGTTTGCCTAGACTGTTCGCTGTTTGCTGGATACCCAAAATCATTCACTGATGCGTATATTCTCAGAAAAGCGAGAACTAAGACCAGCAATACCAGATCAAACGTTGAAGTTCCGCACATGCGGGAAATACCCGAAGCGGTCGAACGCATCTTACTGCCATTTGATACCGAGGTCCTCCACAGATAGACCGCCAGCCTGAGGTCCGCTCTATACAACGGAAAACATCGCGTCGAACAGTGCGACCAATCAGGGTAAGTTTAGGCCACCCCAATTCGTTGAGACAGGCAAACAATTAAGCCCATTCCTACTGGAACGTAGCCTAGCGCTGCGACTCTCTGACCCTAAGACCCGGATGTGGAATCCCATGCACAACTGGGTCGTGAGTTCAGCACCAGCACTGCAAAGGTGGTCACCCGGACAAACACAAAAGGAGTGGCTGATTATCGAAGCCACCCAACGGAACTATTCATTCAGTCAACATATCCACATTGACCAAAATTAAGTCACCTTAACAAGAGGCACGATGCAAAATGAAAAGGTGAACAGAAGAGTGTACCAACGCGAACGGAATTAGCAACCCGAACAATCATTCATTCAGGTTTGACGAAGTGCCCTACTTTGGATCGAAACTTCGTAATAAAAGGTATAACTCAGTATACTTTCCGACACAGCGGTAAGTAGACGAAAACGGTAGCATATGATCAGTTTCGCGGTTATTGCCGGTCATCAGAGATGGTTGTTCAACTCCATATATGAACACCCCAAGCGCACTTCGTCACCAGAATCCCATTTGGATGACAAGACTGTGATTTGATCGAGATTATTATTTATCGTAGATGTCATAATATCAGTAACGGCGTGACCACTACTGGTTATATGTGGGTGAGTTAGCGCTCGGCATGATCAAGCAACGGCTTCCCGCTTAAGGGTTGATTCGTGCCGAGAACATAGACCTAAAACGTGTGCTAATTGCATCCTGAAAAAAGTTAGACCCACGAAGACCATGCCAGACAGACGCATCGATGATACAGTGACTAAAACAGTTTGCCTGTGATGACACTGTTTTTCTCTTTGAACTTGTCTCATGGAATTGTATCAAAAAATAAAACCACAACTGAACAAGTTTCACCCTACAATGCTTTGCTCAGTTTCCGAATTACGGAACGTTCTACGATCATACACAAACAATCTCGGACTTGCTGCCACAGCGGTCAAGGGCAGATGGTTTTAACACAGAGGATCGTCTTTTCTGATAGCTAGGTTTGGTGCATCTCTCCTTTTTTACTGCATGCAACGCGACAGAAATCGGTAGGATCTTTCAGGAAACTGTTGATTTCGAGGTAAACAAATAAGTGGTGACTGAGCGAATTTGACCTGGGACATTTTCGTCCAAACACGCAATATTCCCGTGACTTTTCGCAACGTAGTTTTGTTTCTTTTTCTTGTGATAATCACTTAAGTGACAGTAACTTTCCTGTTACTCACTTCGTCGATGAAATTGCGTCATTAAATCGTGGTCCAGTGGAGGTATTTTGCTCACACTGCTCCGTAGTTTTACAACACACCATTGCAGAACGTTGCTGGCCGACAGCTACATGTTCCTCCCTCAGTAGAAACACGGCACGCCGTTTAACGTGACGTAAAACAGCGACAAAAGGTCAAGCAATGATTACTCCCGATCTAGTTAGTCCCTGTAAAGATGCGAATGAACTAATATGCACAAGTTCCGCTCCTCAGATGAGGCTTACGCTTCACATCTCGAAAAGTTGGAAAACGTGACAGGTCATTGTCAAGTAATATTATTTTCATCGGCTAGCTCTCAACCCACAGTACTGAAAAGGTAGCATTAGCTTGCAGGTAACTGAAGTGTTAGTTGGCCAAATACGAAACTGAATGAAGGCACGATACGCAGAATAGAGCGGGAAAGTTGATTTCAAAACCAAAACTTTCATGTTTGTGTTGTCAGTAGCATTATCTCGATAATAAATGCGATGTAACATTTGGGAAATCAGTACTGGCGGCTGTACCAACATAAGTAATAAAAACAGCACCAACAGTACGACGTCAACAGTGATGGTCGGGCGACGGCGCTCATACGGTCCGCACCACGGCTGCTGAATAGGGTGCCAGTAGTTCATGTCCGTTTTTGGAAACGATAATGTTGGGAGTCAATCTTTCTGCTTCTTTGTGCACACTACCTTACTAGCCCCTAGAGTCTACGGTTGACAGCTGCAAGCGCCGAGTACGCGTTCATATAAGACATGTGCAAACTCCCCATTAACGGTATGAAGTGTTGGGATTTACTCAAACGGAAACTGCTTACCAATGTAATTGGGCCGGTTAATTTGATATTTATCACTCGTCATGTGTTTTTCGGCAACTGGGAAGCAAGCAATACATGAGGGAGTGCCTGACAAATTGCACACGTTACTCTATGCTATCGAATCTGGCCAACTTCGATGAATGATATTAAAACCAGGAAACACAAGTTTAAGGCTCGTGACATGAACTAGTCTTTGTGAAATGCGCATGTGTTTGTGCCTGTATGTGACGGGTGTTGGATATCGCTGCAGTTCAGTCAGTTGTGCATAATGCCCTCAGGGGCAACGTATGGATTATTTAGATCAGGCGTACTTTGTTAGTCTGGAAGATACTAATAAAACTTAGCCCAAGACACCACTACGGTTGCTTACGAATGCGGTAGTCCGTGTATTCTATAACTGTGTCCAAAGTGACCGTAACTAAATTCGTTAATTTTCATCCGGAGACAACTATCGATTGCCAATTAGTTTGTCATATTCGATGAAAGCCTTTTAAAGTTATCGTTGTGAATAACGTGATTGAATATTACAAGGAATTTTACATAGTTCAGCATCGACGCTCAAGTTCCTGGTAAGAAACTCCATAGCTGTTTGTTTGCTGTTGGGACTCATCAGCTATGTGAATCCATTTCAAGTAAACTGGAATAAAAACTCGGGAAGAACGATTGTGAATCGAAAGCAGTAGCCAAGCCACCTTCCAATGAACTGCTAAACATTACCCTATGATGCATCATCCGTCCACCACTGAGTTCTAGGCCCACCGATCGATTTGTGCACAGTAATCATTCTTCTACGAAGAGATGATGAACGATTTCCCGGTTGGCCTTCCCCAAGTCGATTTTCTCCAGTTATCAAGCTATAGAAACCAAACAATACAATCACTTCTGTAACATTTCACCGCTGAAAATTTAGGAGCAAATCAATACGTTGTTTAACTGACTCAATGAGGAAGAAATATCCGTGGAGATTGGAAATAGAAATTCGTTTTCAGAGTCAGTAGGAAAAAGATGCACACAGAATAATCGTCTTCAACTATTGGACAGGGTGATAAATTTTGTGTTTTATTTCTTCGTGCATTCTATCTTCAATTCCAATGAGATAGCGATTTTTAGCCGCACGAACAAGTTTCTGCCTGCTCACGTTAATAAACACCATCCTGCTTGGTTCGAAGCTGACGTGAACTAACGAAATCCAAGTGGGGCATTTTCACACTTTGTTGAGTCAAACCATATTTGTGGCCGTCACTCGACTTCCAGAAGTGAAACACAGACAACCAAATGGCATATTGTGAGCACAACCAGAGTAGTTTGGATTTGCTTGTACAAGCCCTTTCTGTTGTGAGCTCAGAAATAATTTGTCAAAACATTTAAATTCTCTTTGCACTTTCGAGCTCCTGAGCATGTGAGGCCACTATAACGCTTATGAGTTTCGCAGCCACACAAATATATACATATATACATATATACATATATATAACCAAACTTCTTGCAACAAACGTCATACGAACACTTTCTGCTTCAGTGGTCAACAGCATACAGAAACAGATACTCTAATTTGCATTTCTATCACTCATCGAGAACTGGCAATTGTTCTTATTGATAAGCCTTACCATTTGGTATCGCCTGGCTGGTAAATTGATTAGAATTTTAGTGCACACATCATTTTAGTCGCTGTCTATACATCTCAACTGTGGAGCATTGCGATCCCGATAGAGAGGATACAGTGAGATCTCTTTAGAATGATTCGATGTTGGCCTCGTTGTTGTCAGTATCCACTGGTTAGGTAACTCTTTGGATTACCACAGCAGGACTTGAAACAAATTTTGGACAGGATCATGATTTATCACTTGGTGTTTCCATACGAAGCATACACCGCGCTCAATCTTACTCTAACCGGGTTATTTCAACTTAAAAAACACTACTCAACAACCATATATACTAAATTTTGCAAAATGGACAACGGGCTTCCTCGGAGACATCATCATCTCTACATTACCTACTTTCCTGGAATCAAGGGAATATCTTCGTCAACGCAAAGACATTTCCCTTCTCGGTAGTTCCTTAACCTTTGTTCTGTTTATGTTTTTCTCATTTTATTTTGGCTGGCGATGGCCAAAACGGATAAGGTTGTGGCGTTTGGACGTGAAGGTCGCGAGTTAGAAATCCTCGCACCGCCAGTCAACTTCCACACTCGGCAGCCCTCTGTTGGTAGCCGATCCCTTCCTGAAAAATGGTGTACATTGTTATTTAAATAATAGAGGAAGTAAACAATAAAGCATAAAGATCCCAGACGAGAGTAAGAAAGTGAAATAACGATGAATTTACTTCTAAAAGTGCCCATTTTGTAAATGATCTCTGAGTCACTATGTTCCATGCGTCCGTCAACAAAATTAGAGGATAGCCGGATTAAGAAACTCAGCATTTTCCACTATTGCACAGGATAATTATATCCCATGCTTTATTACGCTTATGATTTGTGCATTCACACATTCAAATCTATTCAGACAAAGAAGCCAAAATTAAGGAAAAGAGTTTGACATAAAATTTTAGTGTAAGTATGAGGAACTTTCTTGTTATATTTGGATGGTTGGTTTCTTCATGGAGGGCACAGTTTATTACAGTGCATTCGGTTTCAAACCCAAGAACGGCTTAGAAACGAAATTTAAATTGGCCGATGTCTAATAATCAATTCACTGTCTTGTTAGTGATGGTAAATAGCGATTCTATCGTTTTCGGTTCACAGTTTCACTTTTACAGTAAGAACATAAGCGATCAACGCAGCGCACATAAGTAACCTCGAAGTATGGCCAACTTCTAAAAAAAAATTTTTGTTCATGGGCAACCGTAAAATAGACTCCAGTTAGTGCAAAGTATGTCACTTAATTGAACTTTAACTTCAGCTTTTGACTACAGACGAAATCGAGGGAAGTCTATTCAATAAAGCAAGCGTTTCTGTTGGACAAACAAGCCTATTATCGATCATGAATTCATGAATTCTAAGATGCTTCCAAAGAGATTAATAAAATTTTTGGCATATAGCGCGATTTCACTTTCCATATTCAGAAAAATGTGCCTCGATAACCGAGGTCACTTATGATTAACTGAACTTATTAAAGATTAACAAGGCTACTTTAAACTCCTCAATGCGAAATCTTGAAGAAAAGTAACAAAGGAAATTTTGAAAAGCATCACAAATGGTGTTACCTCCATATATATATATATATGTATATATATATATATATATTTATATATACACATATATATATATATATCGAACTTGTGGCGTCAGCAGTGTGCATGGAAGCTGTTCGTTGAATAGTCCACAGAAGAACCACAACTGTGATTGGTTGATATACATATATATATATGATATTTCTCACCACAATCGAATCTGTAGCAACAGGAGTGTGCATATATATATATATATATATATATATATATATATATATATATATATTCCTCTATGCTACTTGTTATCGTTCACAATTTTAAGCACTGTTCTGTGCCAGAGTTAACGGAAAAAAGCTCGATCGTCAAACGGTTTTGCTCTCAGTTTTTCTGTTTGACTGAATAGTCGTCTGAACCACAAAATGCGATTCGGTTCAATATTCCAGCACCTAATTTAGTACAAGTGATTTTAATAACCGAGGAAACCATATGATTCTACCATATGCTAAAATATCAATCATTCGGACACTTGATACGCACCTGTTTAAACAAATCAATTTTACAAACACCCTTATTCCCTCTCAGTACGAGTTACTGCTTCAATCGGTACTGTTTCGACTGACTTTGTCCTGGACCATTCAGCGTCCCTGTGTGACAATATTCAAACCTTGTTTATTTCGGTGCGAGCATCTGCACAACAATTGCTTCAATTTATGCCAGTCTGCCAAATGTGTGATGCGTATTATTTTTGTACTTGACATATCTGCGTAGTGGAACGCACGTGAAAATTAACAGTGATGCGATATAAGCAACACTCTGTTTGAATCAGTCTGTCACACGAACTGACGCACTAGGGAATAAGTGTATTCGGGCACTAGGAAGGAGGTGAACCAACCATGTAGTTTACGCAATGCAAAACTGTTAATAAAAACAAATGAAAGGAATAATTGGCAAGTAAAATATTGTCCGACCATGATAAGCAGTCGAAATCGTGACGGTCGAACGGGGTTGTCACGGGTTCGAACCTGGTCACAGTCCACCAGTTCACCAATCGACAGCCTGCTTTTCTTAAAAACGCAAAGTATTTTGTTTAAAATGGTAAAAAGACAAAGGACTTCAGCATTTCATCACTGATCCATATCTAGTGGACTTTTGTCTAAATCAGTTCAGAGCGTTCCAAAGTCTTTTGTGGCACAAATTGCTTATGCAAAACTTTGAACACATGAAAAAGTGGTGAGATCTCTTAAATATATTCGGTTGACGGTCCTTCACCGAGTTTCTTGTTGAACGTCGAAACCAGTGGTCGTCAAAATCCTGTCTATAGACTGGAAGAATGGTAAGTAGGTTTTCAAATTTGAAGATATTCGAACCTATTCCCTCATCAGATAACTGATGCTTTAACAATCAGAAAAGGAGAGCTTTGGAGAAGGGGCAGCTAAAAATTCCGCGACGAATTCATTTTCACCCAATCGTAAAATTCAAAGAAATGAGTCAACTACAGGCAAAAACGATCAACGAAAGAGATTCGTATTCTTTGAAAAACGTGAGTTATTGCAAATGCTTAACAGAATTAACGAGGTGAAATATTGAATGCAAATGTGCATTTCTAATCTTTTCAGCCATCGATTCGACAAATTTACATATCTAGAACCACATCCAGTGAAGAAGTTATCGCTCTTATAATTACCATCGTCGGCTCATCCGAGGCACCCGAAGACTATTGCCTTGTCGAAGAGGATGCGAACGATGGAGGTATACCTTCAATTTTCCGTTGTAAACTCGTACACTTGATTGAGCATAACATCTTGTTTATAAATGTGCATGTATATATAAATATACATATATGCATATATATATATATACATATATACATATATATATATATATAGAAGTATCCGGACACCAGCAAATCCCTTTTATTCTCTCAATTTTGCCCTAATTATCAAAGATGGCATCATGAAGATTATGTTTAATTTAAATGGAAATAAAATTCAGACTGTAGAATTTTTATTCTTCGATTGAAAAAGTCACGGCAAAAGTTCGCTTGTAAGGAAAACGTGTACAATTGGTTATTCGCACTTCGCTGGCATTTTATAATGTACTTTAATTGTTCGAAATAGGACCATAATACTTCTACCGTTTTTTCGCCTAGCATTGAACCAAGTGCCCATCAGGCTAAGATTCATAGGAATTGCTCCACTAAAGAAATCCGGAACTGCGAAATCTGCATGCAGGAGCCGGTTGTCGAATCGTTCAGTTCTCTAAGGGCTGAAGATATTTTACACCTGCTATTTGGCAAATTCGGGAACGGGGAATTAGTGGGTCACGTGACTACCAAGGTGGATGCACAGTTATTGAAGCGAACAGGACTGCGTGTATGAATTTGCGACTATTGTTCATTGACAAGTGGCAGAAATCTTAGTCAGTTTAGACCACATGATATTTTCCACTCTTAAAATTCGCATTACTTATATTTGCCATGATTTTGGTGATGTTCACAAACGTGGGGACAAAGATGGTAATGTGAACGTATATTCCAAACCTACTTCTATTTGACGGTAACAAGAAACCAGGAATGAGAAGACAACAATACTAACGCCTGATATAACATGACAGAAACATAAATCGCCATGTTTTCAAGAAAGATGTTTGATGTTTAGCGACATTGATACAAATGTAAATATTTCCGGCTGATAGCAAATGAACCTGTGGATTCTGATTTGAAACAATATTCGGTGCCCTGTAGGATTTTCCGTTGCTTAGCTGCCCCTAGCTATCGTACAATAGCCTCAGGCTGTGATGAGAAATCCAAAACATAGGGTGGAGTGATGGACACAGGTTATTGTACAAGGGCGTATCACGTATGTATTGTAGACCCCATACACGTAAAGTGTTAGCCTTGCAAGCAGCTTCTATTCCAAAGTAAAAATATGTTTGGGCCAACCTAGGTGATTGCTGCTTCGATCAACATGAGGGTGATGAACGACCGACAGAGTCTACTGACTAACGGACAAGTAATACTTAATGATGAGCTAACTTTTCGTCGTGGCATACTATAAAGCACCCAGCAAAAGATAAGCACTCCGCTTTACATGGTGCCTGGCACAACTAAGGGGATGTCAAAATCCCCTTTGTTCACATGTGTATGGATGCGTCAACAAACTGACCACAGTTGACTGAAGAGAATGGTCAAAAGATCGGTGAAAACATTCATTCGAAAGTGTTGATAAGAAGACTTGATAAGAAGACTAAAACATTCCTCAAAATAATCACGATGTACTCTCAAACTGCTTTTTTATCATTCTTCTTCACTCACACTTCTTGTACGTGTCCACTTGTCCCTTATTTCGTAGAACAATTCTCTCTACCGAATAGGTTGCGATAATATGAAATCCTTACATCAAATAAGCAGTAGCTTCCCCATAATTCCTCCATAACATAACATGAAACATCCTGAATCGTAGACCAAAATGTTTAGCTTATAAGGAACTCGCATCACCTTCTAGTCATAATACAGCCATTTGCAAGCAAGTAAACACTACCCCCTCTCCCCACTGAAAGGTGCAGTGAACATGCGATTCGATGACAGATATTTCCCACCTTGTTACACGTATCCTAGCAGTCCCACAGAAACAATGCGGTATGATGAAACCAACTCGTTTCCATTATTCCTATTCATGCAAATTGTATGATTAACAATAAATTGGAGGAAATGATGAATTAACTTTCTACTAGCCAAAATTGTGTCCTCAAGTGTAAATGCTTGTGTGTGTATGTGTGTGTGCATGCGAACTTTCTAACTATGTGAACGCGGTTTTCGCACTAATCAAAAGGGTTTTGGAGTGGGGTATGGGTCAGGGGAACGTCAATGTTTGCAAGAACTGTTTTTCAGGAAATAATTCACCATGTGATATCATCGCTCAACGGACCATTAAGAAACCATGGGAACAGTGTACAGCTGTTTCATCCTTGTTAGGAATCATCAGCAGTGCATATCCATCACGCCGAACTGGGACGCCAACTCGGGACGAACAAATTTGAGTCAAACGCCTTGGCCATTACGCTATCGGGCAGGCTCTGAACTGTTTTTCTGCACACAACGGTGAATCGTACAGACAGAGGCCTACTGGCTCAGTGCTGATCTGGTATTTCCTCATTCTCGATGGCCTAGATCGGTTTGGAAGCTTCTGTGACAGTCATTCAGCGAATAATATTAAAGTGAACACGAAACACGTTGTCGTTTTGCTCGCCGTAGTGTGGAAAGTACCATACTGTTATCAGTTAACATTCAAATGTACAACACACACATTACAGGACAAATTTCTGAGTAATAGAATTGTAATTCGCCATTTCATCTTATTGCAAATCAAATGCAATGATACCTTTTGGCATAATTACGGACAATAAAAAGCTAGCTCGTTAGTCACACTGTCGATTTTTCTACGTTTGTTTACTTTATCAGCTCTGGGACAGCTATTTTTTGGAGTGAAAATTAAGCTCCTGTTGTTTTTAATAATTTCCCTGGGTTCCCGGTGATTTTACTGTATAACATTTTGTAATAAGGTCTATGTCTGGTTTTTACGAACAGGTCGTATTCTTCGTGAGAAGGACTACCCACTACTGGTCTCTCGAACGAGCGGGCATAATGGTGTTCTAATACTACGACGTAAAGAGGAAGCATTACAAGCAGATCGCATGAGAAGAAAACCGTGGGTGAGAATTGCTATAGTACTAATAACAATAATAATAATAATAATAATAATGGCAGTGCCGATAATAAAGATGCTTTCGTTGGTGTAGTACGAGTCGTAATTGCTTTGGCATTGACGGTTTGTTGTCGAACCGAAAATGTGAGAACTGGTTGAACAGATAGCTCTTCTATACCAAATGCGCATAGTCTAGAATTTGAGCACCTTTGAATTCTGTCTATGGTAATAAATAAATAAGTCTCGGCAAATCTAATCGTACAAATCCCTATCAATGCCCCGATCCGAGAGAAGTTAAACACCTTATTGCCCAATTTGCGTCATGCTCATGATTCAACACAATACATTTTAAGCCGAAAAGTTTAACATCGGTCAACTTTTACCATTATGGAAGTTTATTCCCAGTATGACAACATTTCATCTTATTAGGGTACTGACAAACATGATTTCAGCGAATAGTTTAGTACATACACGGACTCATGGGATGAGCAGAACAAGTTGTATCTGCATAAGGTGCTTAACGTGACTGGGAATTTCGAATCGGAATTCCGTTTATGAAACTACTTGTGCCGGCAAGAACCATTAAACTTAAGAATTTGTACCGCTTTGGCCATTGCCACCCGAGAAAAGCCTGGAGAAAAGTCGCCCATGGTGTTTAAGACGTCAGCTCAATAATGCATCTACTGACAACGCTGTTTTCGTGAAGACATCCTCAAATAAAATAGTACATATTCCAATAGGGATTGCAAGCTTTCCTTGTCGATGACTTACAACCGTAACTGACACCCACTCCAACAATTTCTGCTGTTCTCATTCTTTAAACAGGTTTCTCGGTCACGATCCTTTTCGGGGAGACACAGCAGTCCTGAGAAGGTGAGTCTCCAATGGGAAATTTCGGTTCCTTGTAGATAGCAAGAAGGAAAACTTGTGCTTCCCCGGTGAACTTGAGTGCTAAGCACAAAGCTGAACGCATTTGGCGTCACCAAAACGCCCACAAGTCTAATCACTAGGACTCGGTTCCAGCATTCTCACCCAACACGCTCACCGTTTCCATCTTTCCCATTTGATCCTGAAAATAAACCATAGTAAATCGGAAGATAAAACGGCATGTTTCACTTGTCTAAATTCAGTGCCACTGCTTTGTTCCATGTATTTATGGTTCATTGGTATCTGTGAGCTTTGAATTAACATTTGAATATCCACAGTTTATTTTGAAAAGTTGCATGCATATTGATAACACGATCAAATTGGTGACATATCGGGCAAGTAGAAGCAACGAAACAAGAAAAGTGACGACGCCTGTCGTACAACTTTCATCGCACGCAAGAGTCAGAGTCGATAGTTTATGCCATTTCCCCATCCCGTCCACTGAGTGTAGATCTCAACTCATAGTTTGTCTGTACGTAGGGCAATAGTCAGTTGCCCCAAGCGCTCTGGGAGACTGGTAGTGGATCTGTTCCTAGAGTCGAATAATCCAGTCAAGAGAATAATGGTTCGGCAACTAATCGAAAGCAAATGAACGGTGTTCATTATTGCGTATACTCATGAATTTAAATTAGGTGCACAAATAATGGTGACCAAAATGTTCCCTTGACGTTTATAGTGTCCAACGATGTGACGAAAAATGATATTTCTAGCTTAATTAGCGAGTTGTGGCTGCTAATTTATATTGCCGTGAACACATTCCTGTGATATTTCTCAAAGAGTATACTCACCCTGAGTAAATCTACCCACTGCTCATTCGAGGTTGTTTATTCAACGTAAGTGAGTACACCTTATTCGTAGCCAGCCGCGAATGTGACTCTTGTTCACCTATACCCCCGTCAATGAATCGTAAGATAGGACGAAGCAACAAATCAGGAAGAATTCATTAAACGGAAGTCCATTATTTCTTCTGTTTTGCTTCCGCGACTTCACCTTGCAAGAGTTCATCAAGCTCGATTTCCATGACACACAACGATTGACTTGTTCTTTTACAACAACAACAACAGCAGTAGTTACTTTGGTAGAAGAAAATTATTCTAGGCTATTTTGATACTGAGGACCACCAAACACACGGTAATGCCACGGACGGTATATCCTGACCGATTTTCGTCGCATTGTTTTTGACAGACTTTAGGAGTTCACACTTCTAGTTTCACAGGAAGTCAGATATTTTCTCCGAACATCTATTTTGAAAGTCCAGGGACCAAGAAAGACCATTTTCTGTACCACAGCAAACCCAGATGAATTAAAGTGAAATGGGAATGGATTGATTTATAATCTTTATGAATGAGGCAAGCATAAGTACTAAGCAGGGGGCTAGACCTCCCCGATTGGGGTTCGCATGCGTTCTGACCTCCGCGGCTTGCCAGCGAACGGAAAATTCATGAAATTTAGCCGAGTACTTGTTATCAGTAGCATGCAGTGTTTGCACGTCAAGGATGAAGAGGACGGTGTACCGTCTGCCTTTTAGGGGCACAGTGAACCCTAAAATACTTGATTCACAAATTGTTGACATTAGTTTGTTCAAATATTTTTCGGTTGTTTTCGACATTTTTGTTAACTCCCGTTACTACTGCGGTCGAAGCCTCGTTTTCCGACTTGGCATTCTGGAGTTGAAATAGTTTTTGAGACTTATTTCACAGATGTCCGTGCCAACTGTGTTTATTGCCGGTTGAAAATTTTCCCAGTTGGGAAATCCGTTTTTAAAAAAATCCTGGTGGGTGCAATTCCTTTTTCGATTAAAACGTTAAAATAGCTCTTTCAAACGGCGAGGAAGTCAACTGACGAGTCTCAGGTTCACGGGCCTTTTCTGACGGTGATATCCTCTTCGTTTGCCGTATGCTGGTCTGAACTATTTCGACAGGGTGATCACAAAGCGAACGGGCAGACCACAACGCAGGATGGGTCACAGGCTAATGAAAAATCAACAAAATCGAACGTGCTGGTTGATTTGTTAGATACATTTTGACAACTTCTGTGATGCTTATTCGTCTGTTTGTGAATTAAATTTGCTTATTTGTTGAGGATATTTAAATCAGACTGATAATGATTTGTTATTATTAAATGTGTTGATCATTACGTGGAAAACATTCTCATACAATTGATCCACAGCTCATTCTTCCCGGGGAAATCGGCGCCCGCATTGTCAGCCATAAAACTGGTTTCTGATTGGCAAAATTTCTTCTCTTGCTCAGCATGAAACTAGAAGCTGTAGAGCAAGTTGCACTGACGTTGCCAGAAGACAATCACTGGGTCGCACAAGAGAACATCAGTTCTCAAACATTAGACCTAAGAGTATAATAACAGCACTATAGCGACCAATACACATTGTGCAGATCAATACATGTGGGACGGTTGATGAAATCTCTTAGTTTGTCATCAAAACAGATCAGTTGTTGTCTGTAGTCCATCGCCGAGGTGGAGCAGTTTGGGCAAATGAAGGCTTGTTTTACACTTAAATACATTCAGTCAGGACAAATGAACTCCTAGTAAATTGATGACAACTCTTCTCACGGACTATTTTACACTCCACCATAGATCACGTCATCGTATTACAATCACAGATATGCATGCCATTTTTCTCTTTCACAAGATTTCTCTATCGTGAAATAAAGGCTGTCCACATTTGGGTGTGATAAACTGAGACAATTCTGGGTGACAAACTTAAGCTCGCGATTGATCATCCATGTTGCATTTGACCATGACACCCAAAACAGTCAAATTTTATTCTCGCTGAACTGGTTCTAGGTTTATTATTGTTGTATGACAAACCTTACAATGGAAGCAACGAGAAAACCTAGAAAATGTGTGTGGGACCAATGTGTTTGTTTGAACCCAATATGGCCAATATTATTCCACAAATAGATTATCAAACGGACATCCACAACCGTTTACAAACTTATTGGTTTGTTTTGTAACAGAGATATAGGCTGCTAAAAGTGTCACACAGTCAAATACACCATTAAAGTCGAGATCAAAACTAGCGGATCGGTGTGAGCCATTCTTGTTAATCCATTACCTATTTGTGTTACCTGGGCTCACTCGATCGTCAACAGAATTCCTCATTTTCGTGTGCGCGAACTGTATTCAAAGCAAATATTGAATCTCGTATACCACGTGCGGAGTGAGAATTCGCTATTTCAACATAGCTTGCTCAGACATAGAGCATTTTGCTTTCATTTCATCGTGATGAACTGTATTCTAACTGTTGGCAATACTTTTGCTGAGATAGCTAAAACCACAGGGTGTTGTAGAAACAGCATCACCCGAAAGACCCCGTGGCTTCTGAACAGGCTGAACGCCAATTTTGCACCAGGAGCGTGACGGGGGGGAAGGTAATGTAAGGGGATAGAAGCCGGAACTCACGGTTTCAGAAATCACGCGAATGACCGCCTGACCTAAATCAGTTGACGAATTTGCATTCTTGATACAGTTGTCAAACTTTCGCCCTAAAGTCAGACGATAGACTGCAGCAGGAGTCTAAGACTTATTTTTTGCTTCGACAATAACTCAGCAAGCTGCATATTTTAAAATGTTAAATGCTGGGAATGAACGATTTGTTTGTCACGCTCTCAACTCATGCTGTTAGCTGATTGCGTTCCGTTTAGTTTGTAATTTTTCTCATGATGTAACCAACACGGTCACAATCTTCACACATCTGTACTTCGCGGAAGGATTTTTAACTGTCACGGGGACAATAAATCCTGTTCTTAGAATTGATATCTAGTATTGGGATTAGGTGAATGTGGGACGAGAATCTGAGTGACGGGTTATGCAAAAACCCTCGTGCTGCTTAAAGAACTTTAGAGTAGGAGTGATCAGAAGTGCATCCTTAGGGCTGAACGTTTGAAGTAGGTTGATACGAGTTTATCAGGATATTAGCGGTAAGGATACACAACACAAATACCAGTGAGAGACTGAGAATAAGTTGCGAGAAGTGTTGCTGCACTAGAGTCACATGATGGGAATGAACCCTTGTTGGAGTGCACCACTACTAGGCAGTACAAGGTTTAGTGATTTGTAAGTAAGCTTTAATTTCTTTAATAAAAGCTAGGATACAGTCGTTGGGAAATAATGCCCCGGAGGGACAGAAGGCGTGAAAAAAAAGAAACTTTGAAAAATGCGATTGATTGCATCACACAAAGCACTAAATGCACCACATTCAATTGTACGTAGCACGCATGCATACATAAGAATGAAATTTTTTGGCGGAGTGGATTTGTTACAGATGATAAAAGTGACCAGTTTCTTTCAGTATTGAAACTCAATAGTTCAGTTCCCGGGTGTTTGGAACAGCCATTAGGAAAGGAAGAAAAAAACAAAATAAAATTGGATTTTAACTAAGAATTTTACCCCGATTCCCAACCATTCAGCGAAAGTGAGCTCACATTTCTCTTCACAAACCTATTAATTGGTTGTAATATTCGCCGATTTGGGCATACATTAGACTGTAGTGAGAGTTGTATTCTGAATCAGTTTCATTAGAGATGAGCACTATGTGGATGCTTGGCTTTAAGCTGGCTCTAACTCAGGGGTATTCCCGGACTGCAACACGATAACAGGAAGGTGCACGAGGCAATCCATGCTCCATGAGAATCCGAATGTTGGTCAGAATATTTGCATCCTTCATTCAGCAGTAGACACGGTTAAGTCGTGTGTATGTAAGTTTATCTACGAATAAACTAGACAATCAGCGTTGTTGATTAACTCTGAAACCGTGTTGGTTTGATAGTACTTAAACTAAGCATGAGTGAATCCATGACACCGACCTTTTGTGGAGAATGCTTTTCATGACCAAACCGTGGGATTCCCCAATTCAGGCTACAGAATAATTTCAAAAACAACAGCATTTACCTTATTGGCAAAGAAAAGCACAAACATATGAGTTAACTCTGTTACTAATAACTTTACGGTACATTAAGTCTGATTCAAAACAAAGAGAACAGTACCGATTGGCAGACGAATGAAGCATTACCACAATACAGCTTATTAGAAATGGAAATCAGGTATACAGTATAATAGTTTACACAATCAGACGACAGTGACAAATTATGCACCCTGGAATTTTCATCGACTGACAAAACGTGTGTACACGTGTTGGCTTATAGGACGATTAACAAGCTTTGGTGACGGCAAACGTTTGTCTGAACCGACGATAATCTTTACGTAAAATGTCATTCGTGGTTGTGGCCTCAATGTTGAGCTGGCCGTCTGAAACGTAGGTAGTTCCTCTAGCTGTTCATGGAGGAGTTCGTTGGAACCTAAATAGTTACGTTCGCCATCTCAATCCAAGTTAATACAAGATGGAGGAATCGGGATAGAATAACTTTGTCTACGGTCTCCGGGAAGCGTAATGAGTTGTGGTTATGTCTACGCCGCTTCCGCAACTTACGAGTGCATTTTCTCCATATGAGTAACTAGCAACTTTAGTATGGGGAATGTCAATTGTGCATCAAAGAAATTCACTTTGATGTTGTTTTATGAGCATATGTGGTCCTAAAGTCATTCTGAGGTGCATCATGCATCGCATTGGGCTTTTGAGACGATATTGGATAACTCCACGGAGTCTGAAAGGAAACTGAAATCAAATGAAACAGGCACATAAATTAACGTGCGCAACCAGTCAAAATAATCGGGGCGGGTTACACCACCGGTTGGCGTCGGTTTCGAAATGAGGCAACTGGTGGACAATTTTCTTGTAGGGCCAATGGTGGGCTCATATTTTTCCTAAGAGTATATTTTCATCATCTTCTGGTCGAAATAATTAAACGGCTAATCGCTAATGTCCTGACACGGCTAATGAAACTCCGCAGAAGAAATGGAAAAACAGAGACTTGAATTCTACCGGGTATTCGGTCAGATTAGATAAGAACCAATGCCATTTATTCAAGGACACAAAATGGGATATGCGGTCTTCCCGAAACGATTAACCGGGTCAAACTTGATTTTCAGCCCCCCAATCCATTGTTGTATTGCCAGAGTAGTGCTCAGCATAGAGCACACTATGGACGATTCCCAAAGTTGTGAAGTGGTGAGAATTTTTGTCATCTACAACACACAAGAATTATCTGTGACAATTTCTTATGTCCCTCGGCTCTCATGAACAGATAAATATATCAAGGAAAACGTGTCGCCTGTTCTTGTGACCAAAGTGTACATTGGGCTTTCATGTGATAATCAGTTTTTCAATCTTACTATTACAAAATTTATCACATTATCGGAATTTGTATTCGTTCCCTTCTTTCGACGGTGAAATTGAAGCTTTTCTACCGTGTTCAATTTGGTACTTTTAATATCTTTTGGTATAAGAAAACACGCGGTTGCTTCAGGTCCATCTTGAGCTACCGTGATGTTACGATTCCGTAAGTTTCTATTTCCTGGTTTACCTTCAGGTTTCGCAAGTTTTTCGTCTGAATTTTCACAAGTAACCGTTTTTCAAAAGAATATCAGCACAACAAGGCGGGGGCATTGACTCGGTGTCTAGAGTTTACCATGGTGACAGACGGAAATTTGCTAGTGTCGATTAGTTGCACCTCAAGACCTGCTACAACCTGATAGAAAGGCTATGTTGCAAACTACAGTCGTGATCTAGGTAATCAAACGTGCATGTAATCACAGTCTTGAGGTGTCAGAAGTGAAACAATTAACAAAATGTTCACTAGAGTATTTCATTTTTGTTTTATTGTCAGCCGCAGTCCAACGAAAACCGTGGTTACGAACATAACGATTTGTCACAATTCTGTCGTCCGTTGAATTTACTACCGCGAATTTTTCGCAGTTTGAGGCGGAGTAAAACTATGGAAAGTGAAAAGCGATTAATCTTTCCTCAAACCGCACTAAACAGTCACTCGTCCCGATCAAATCCATTGTCGATGCGACCAACTCCCAGAGATCGATCTTGCAGTCCTCAGCGTACAGTTCGTTACGACTCAAACAGAAACACCTCGGAAGTGGGGCCGGTTCATCAAAGTCTGTCCAATCCCCACTATAGACCTGTACAATACCCAAAACCACAAACCAATTTTGAAATTCGTTGCCATGCCCACGAATTCGACCGAGACATATCAAACTGGTCTCTGGCTCCGTCTGGTAGACCTAATTCACCGCCTCCTCCGCCTCCGCATCCTTCTCCTGGTGCCAACACCGGTGCGTGCACAACAGACACAGCTTCACTGACTGTTCCTCGTCGCATAGTAACTAACGCCCTAGACGATGGACGCATGAAATGTCAGCTTAATAAAACACCACCCCGTCCACCAATGCCAAAACGAACCGGCCGGTTCGATGCTGATCGGCTACTTGTCGGAGGGATCACACACCAAAGACTAGAAATGCATCATTTCAGAGAGGCTGTACAAAGCGAACGGCAGAATGGAAATTGTGAGGTCCAGAAGTCAAGTCAAAATGGTGTAAAGGAAGAGAAAGAAACTACCGAACCCCCGAGTACTTCCACGGCGTACAGTCTGAGTCCATTTGATCCCCGACGGGCAGATGACTCCGCAACGACAGAATTAGAAAGCGTGTGGGAACGGACTCGCGTGAGGAAAACCCGAACCGTTCAAGAAGCTATATCGTTGGAAAACGCTCAAGAGCTGAACTTTACTAACAAATCGTTAACACGAGATTATGACAGCCCAATCACAACCACGGAACAATCAAAAGGGCGTGATCCCACAGAACTGAACGGTCAAACGGAGTCCCGAAAAGCGACCGTGAAAACTGAATCCAGAAATAAGCACACTTTTGAGAAATTCCAAAATTTAACGAAGGAGAATGAGGTACTGCATCAAAAATTCGAAGCACGCGCCAGCGTGTCTCATGGTGCGGATACAGTAAGTTTTTCAGCAGTCACACTACGCTTATGACAGAACTTATAAGGCCCCTAATTTTGCTAAATAGCCCCAAGATCACGTGTTTTACCGGAAATTTCACTGCGTGGAAGAATAACTTCCCGAACTTGAAATGGCTTTTCGCTTTCCTTTGACTAATGGGACAGGGAAAGTCACTGAACCTCAACAAGTTACTTCACTTTACTATGCCGAATATTACGGACTAATTTTTCTTGTCACATGAACGTTCGTCACAACTGATCACACACTCTGTGTGCGGCATCGATTCACACTAATCCAGCGCGCAATTCGTCACCATAAAGGTTGGAGGCTGGAAGGCGAGAACAGCAACATTTCTGGAAATTAATTTATCGGATGTTGGCAAGTCCAGTTCACATGCCTGTACAGATATACTTTGAGGCGTGCCACTTTTCAGTTGGCAACCAATAAAAACACCACTGATTAGTATCGATCGCTTGTTGCAAAACTAATCTAGTACGAGGGTAACAGAAAACTAGTCAACAAGAAAGCATCATTTGTCTAAAGTTTGTGTAGTTCTGTCCGTCACAGTCACATATGATCGCGTTAACATCTACCGGTCACTGGAATGTTATCACAGCGCAAGCCGCAGAGGGTTCAATTAAATTGGCTTTAAGGCGATCACTTATGGCAAAAGTGGGCACCGTGTGGAAGTCGACTATGGAATGGAACTAGGTTATGTAGAACTGACTTTAGATAAATTGTCAGTATCCCAGTCGAGTGATCGAATAAGTAGAGATTCAAGTTCATGTTCGTTCATGATTGGTTCTGGTCTTAGTGGGGACAGAGTGGATATGCATTTTATTGATAGTTGCTTATATTCAGGACGAATCATGTGCATTTCGATGGTGATCGGGGGTTGCCAATTGCATGGTAAAATATTCCTCAAAGTAAAGTTCTCGTCATTGAAATAAGGTATCTTACAGATAAGGCTAAGTAGGGAGGAAGGACGACGGGACCGTGAGTCAAAGTATCAGATACTGGCACGTTCAATTCAGGCTCAATTACGTCATGAAGACATGTGACTGACCAGCTAAGGACCAATCCAAACACAGTGCCGATTAATGTCGATCATCCACTATAGGGCTAATGTAAAACGGAGAACCAGAACATAATAGAACACTGTCTGTTAAACGTGTAAGCTAGTACCTTCGTAATGCTTATGTCTAGGCTGACAAAGACAAAATGACGAATTCTGTGTGGAAAGACAGAGAATGGCCACATGGACAGGAAACGATGTTTATCTAAGGAATGCGTGAGGACAACAAGGTGGACAAAACAAAATTTTAAATTCAATTGGCTTAAAACTGACGTCATGGGTAAAATACAACGCAGTAACTCATGCAATTGTTCAATAATGTGATTAATAAATGAATGAATTCTGCACCCATCTACTTAATTGATGCATTACCACCTTGTCATACCTAGTTGATTTGAGTGCCTTGCGTAGAATAAGATTAGAAGCTACGAGGTTCCAAACTCGTTCTACTTCAGATTGGCGTACTAAAGGCAGAAAGTTTGGCAACCAACTGACAGCATGAATAAATCATGGTGATTTCAGGCTAGATTTTGTCATCAATCTCCTTTACATTTGTTGACCGCTAACTAACCGTTACGCCAATCTAAAGTACAACACCTCAGTGCTTTCGGGCGAACAAGTTATCAGAAAACTGCACTTGGTCAAAGAAATGGCAAGTTAGGCATGCAAGTTTCTGGTCTTTAACGTTGGACAGATGATGTCAGCCATTAACTCGGATCCCAAAACCAACTAAGTGCCATATGGAATAGTCCGTGTTTCTGCTCTACATGAAAAATGATTGTTGCATCTGCATCGAACGACTTTGATATATTGTTAAAGAGCAAGTAGAACTCGGATAAAAAAGCAGGTTTTGGTTGTAACTCAAGGCATTACAGAAAGCAGCTGGTGTTCCTGGTAGAAAAAAACCACAAACAGGAGTTTATCATGATATAGGAGAACTTAACTGGGATCAAAAGAATATAAATATATTCGCAAATGTCTGAATGTAGATCATGTGCCAACAGAACAATGGCAAAAGACCAAAACATTGAGCAAGAAGAGGGAAAGAAAAAGAAACAATGTGCAGAGGTCATCACATATGGTAGTTCTTCTATCCCCCATCTCCTAGTCATTGGCTGTAGGTTTGGATCCATCATTCCCCGGTGGGCTTCATACTACCCGGTTGCCCAAACCAAAGAAGGAGGCTGACTTAGACACCCCAGCCTGACGATTAGATCAGAAGGTTCAACCGACAAGGCAGCAGGACTATCTGAGGGTCGCGTAACCCAACGGGAACCGGTGACTGATTTTTCAGTCCATGCACTGTGCGGACGAGGCTAGATATCCTGGTTACCCACTATACCCTTGGATACAGATGCTGGTGAGCATACTGACGATCGCGGTTTGTATGCCTCCGTGGTTGGAAAGGAATCAGGGTTTTACTGCTAACTCCCTTAAAGTGATTCGAAGAGACCAATCGATCCGGCTGAAGGCTCCGTGTACGTGGCTTCATCCTTGCTCTTAACCTGGAACATCTCCGCCGCGAGAAGGCAGCAAATAAGACTTCCTTATTAGGAACTCTGTGAGAAGCTGACCGTTTGCAAGAATTTCTAGAGGACTTTAGCGCCATTAGCCTGCTCGTAGCGTGAGACGGCCGCTCTCAACCATGCTGGTGCACATAGAGTCTAGTCAAATGGATGGACAAACGTTTTTAATACAAGGAAGTTTGATGAACATCACAATATTCGGTGATGATGATTCATATATTCACCACTTTGTTGGTCATTTGCGATATCTCTTTCACACTCTGATGAGAAATTCACCGACACGCCCTTTTGGATCAGAAACCATGCATATAATAAAGACATGTACTCCTAACGTCTCCCGAGCTCGATGTGCAAGCATAAGGTGGTCCTACCGCCGTCTAATTTCGATGGTCAACGTTTCGTGTTCGTGCAAGCTAAAACTGCGTAATTCTTTTTCATTTCAGCTTACTGGTGTGTCCAGCTGTCATAGAAAAAATGGGATGCGAGAAAGTCCGTCGCCACCACTGGTCTTTCCTCGCCTTCATGCAGGGACTCCTCGACAGTCAGCTCGATTTTCACCTCCCAGCCCCGTGCATCGACGACAGGTTAGTGCAGTTTACCTACATATGTGTGATCAATTTTAAAAATCCGTACTGTTTTTATAATTGCCGTCATCAATATCATCATGGCCTCGTTGCGCATTCAAAAAGGTAGCAGGCAAACAACTGTTCTGACGATTCTAAAAACATTTGATAGGCTGAGAGGACTCCGTTCGTCCTGACTTTCTTTACATAAGTTTCTTTTGTGACAAATTATGGATCGCACTTTATTCATCCAAAATAAGACCATTCTCGGTAAATCTTTGCTAGGGTCGGCAACTGTCAGGGATCAACTAGTCGAGTTTTGTTACACAGCGTTTTTGCCAACTCAGTTAAAAGTCAGAAAAGCATGTGCCGGCCTAACAGCCCCACCGAGCACATTGGGAATAACACTAAGTGGCGAATAATCTCAGTTTAGTGATTCGTTATCGGATCGTTACATCAAGTTAAAAATGATCAATTCTTGTTGGGACAAGAGAAGCGTCCGCCGCAGTCCACTCCCAACCTACTCATCAGAGAACAAGTAAACCAAAGGCCCATTTTTATCTTATGAGATGCTTGAATCATTAGTGCAACGGAGGAAAAATGTTCTATAGCCACTAGCTCTTACGCACATCAGAGGGAGAGGGGAGCATGCAACCATGGCCATGAAACCAGGAATGGCATAGAACTACATAAAATTTCACTAGTTCAGGTGTGAAAACCAGCCGAACGACGGTCATTTGCCTTCTATCAGCAAAGCGACCGACAATTCTGAATTTCGAACTTCTGACTCATTCGTTGACGGACCCTTAACCCATTTGATCACCTCTGGTCACAATTGGTTATGGGTCACATGTATTCTCCCTTTTCAGTCTGAACTCATTCACTTCATTTGACCACCATGTTTCATTATCCCAGCTGATATCAGCTTTATTTGATATGATACGGATATGGATCGCCGAAAACGAACTTCTTCGCTATTTAGTGTTATTCTACTCGACAGGTAAAGCGAAACAAATGTTCTGCCATGTTCTGTGAACCTAACAGTTTCATCAGGTTCCTTATAAAATTGACTTTGACACTCCCTCGTGTTCAGTTTTGTGATGAACATATCTTGAAGTATCTAGGCAATACTGGACTCCCCTAACGAGGGATCGTACTAATATCATCGGAGTGTTTTTGCGCCCCCCTGCTCTTATATGACCAAGATACCATAACGAGCATCAATGGTGAAATGGAGCGTAATCTCGTGACTTGGCCGGGCGTCCGTGAGAAATTGACACCAAGAGAGAAGCGGGCACTCGCCGAGCATGTGGATTCGATAGTCGAGAAATAGGTTCGGGAGACCATTTCATTACAAAAGCTAGTCAATTCAAAGATACTAGTTGACAAGTTTCCCGTTATAACTTGGAAATTTTTCACAATTTCCCATCGACATCTCTGAACACGGCAATACCTGGGGTACTATCTATAGGACCTAACTTTCGCTGTCCTAGCTGGGGGGGCTGAAGTTGAGCGCCTATTCTCTCAACCAATAGACCTGACTGTGTAGTCAATGATAGCAATTGACATATTTTGATTTCGTACATACATGCTACTAATACCTGGATAGTTGGCCAACAGAAAACTGAATACTAACAGCGAAGCATTTAGGACAATTAGAAGAGCTATGGGCCGCTGTAGTTATCCTCATTACATTGGATTACCTAACTAAAATGAAGTCGATTCTGAATGCTTCGTCGAAATATACGAAAAAATCAAAGTAGAAGTATAAAACCGTCCAGACAGAGAGGTCTTTATCCAAAACATTACTTCTGCTGGGACAGTAAGCATTCTTAGATGTCGCCATATTTGACAGAGTAGGACTAAGTGGTAGGATAATTCCCAAACCTTGGGAGTTCCCCGTGGTACCCTTGAGACCCGTACACGTACAACATATTGGACACGTGCAACTTAAATGATGCAATAGCAAAATGGTTAAGTGAGACTTTGGAACTCATGGGACTAGCAATCAGGCAGCGCAACCTACGAGGTACTTTCCAATTTACTGAAATACGAGAATTCAAATCTGAAAGAGACGAAGTGCTTCTGGCTTGATGTAACTTCACTGTTTACCAAAAGTCCGAGATGAGACGGTTACTTATATGTGCTTCTTCATCACGTAACAACGAAATCGCACTTTGACCTGGTGTGATGGGTTACGTGCCACGAGCTGGGCGGAAAAACGTAGCTTAAAAGAAGGTTCACTTATAACTAGAAGATCAATGGATAGAAGCCTGGCGAAGTGGTTCACCGGTCCACCAGGTTGAAGGTTAATTTGAGCTGGCAGTTCATTCGGAAAAATGAGTGGAACAGTAATTGGTCCAAGTACATGAACTTCCATTCAACCACTTCCATCTGCCTTGCGGACAGTTTCTTGTTAGAACCAAATGCTTTGGTTGAGAACCGCATCACTCTCAGTATTGGTGACTAGGTCTCTACCAGTACCCGTTCACAGACCTAGATAATAGAGCAAGCACAAAAAATTCTATAGTGCATCGTAAAATTGAACTCCCCCGAGCTGAAATGCACGCCGTTATCAGTGACAAAAGTCTCTGGAACACCAAATGCAGCTATCGGGGTGATTGTCGATACTTGGATCATCAGAAATATTTGTCAAGCCATTTTAAATTCTTTATCAACGGCGACGGAAAAATTCTGGCGCAGTCTATGTGGATGCGTCCTCGGGGCCCAAAAGTTGTAGAGATAAACTTTCACAGATGTATTAGTCGTTGGTGTATATCGCTTGCATTTGCGCACCAGATTAATAATATCTGAGTCCCTTTTTGATCACCAGGTTTCAAACCGGCCAATAGTTTCAATTGCACATCAATCCAGGATGACTCGTATGCAGTTGATGAAGAAAGCTTTTTAAAATTACCATGCGATTAGATGACTTCAGGCAGTCACTTATCATCTTCAATGCCTCCTTTCAATTATAGAACTGCCTAATATGGAGCCAGCAATTATGACTGACCAGCCGTTGCGTAAGACATGACTTACTGAACAGTGGGGTCGTTTTGGCCTGTGCTGTAATGGAACTGAATATAACGAGCAAATTGCTTATCGAGTCATTGAGCACTTGGCCGGACTCAGCAACCACAATGATCGCTGAAATTATCACGTCATCCTCTGGTAGATTTTATTTATTGTGGGCGATCAGACGAGAAAAAGCATCAGCGTGTCCGAAGCTATTGTTTCTTATGTACTGCATGACAATTCGTAAACAGTCAGCATGATAACCGAATGCTGCATTCCATTTACCGTACGAACAGATAGGCCAATTTTTGACGAATAAGTAGGAGGTAAGGGTTTATGGTCAGTACACGATGTACAACATTTTGCGAAAATTCTGACGACAAAAGTTAACAATAATCCCTTTTTTCTATCTCACTGCATTTCTTCTCAGCTGTGGTTAATATTCAGGGCAGATGACCTGCCATTTTCACAGCATGTTTGGGAAATGCATGCAACAAAATCGTGCTTATTCCATGGTCACTGGCATGGGCTACAACAGTGACAAGAAACTGAAGATTTTAATGTTTCATTGCAAGGTCGGACGTAAGACATGAATGAATCTTGACAGTGTGGAGACTAGAACCACTGGACACCCTTCATAATAAAAAGTTTTCAATGGCGGAATCAACGACTTCATATTTTGTACGTAGTTGTCATAGTATTCCACAAATCCCAAGAATAACTGCAATGTCATTACGTTCGACGGAGTAGGCAAATTATGGAGCGCTGCTATCTGTTTCGAATGTCACCACCAAAAGTTCACGTCTGTTATGCTACCCAGATAGTTGATGAGCAGCTTCAGATACATGTATCTTTCCGTTTAAAGGTGAATATGACAAAAGACCTTTGCTAAATGTGTACGGTGCTCGTCTACTGAAGTACTAACAACAGTTACGTCAGTCGCGCGTGCCAAGGGACAAGAAGGACCAAGACATTGTGTCCCAAATTCGTTTAAATATAATTGGTGCACTCTTAATGCCGAACGTGTGTACTGATTGGCAATAGCTCTTTACGCCATTCTTCGACTGCTACTTGCAGACAGCCACCTGAATGGTATAGTCTGGAAGAGATTGGTCCCTCACTAAGTTTGGAAAGATTAGGTAATGGGTTTCGGTACGTCTGTGAAGCATCATTCAGACCAGCTGCGAAATCGCCGCGGATTTGGACGCTCCACTTGCTTCATTTACGTTCACGATTGGGACAGCTCATACAGAGTAGGACTTTTTTCATAACTGTTCCAAACAACCCAGTTGTGGAATAGCAGGGTACAGGTCTCTTTGGAAACAAAAATGGCTTGCTCCCCGGAATGACGTGCAGAGTAGCCTTCATTTTAGTACACAAACCTAGACCCTGTACAATAATTTATATTTTTCCGCCATTGTTGATGCAGTGTGGTTGAATCAGTATTTGCAACATCAAATGTTACAGCGGACTGCTAAAATGAAGGAGTGGATGAATGTCAAACTGAGTTGTCAGGAGCATCCCGCAAATGTAATTGTTCCATCCAGTCGACTCCTAACAAATTCAGGTCGTTAGAGCGTGCAACATAAGAAATGCCAGTAAAATGGAACCGCTGAATGAGAAAATACTTAGTAGTTCATCACGAAACTAAACAGAATGCCCTGATGTATTTCGCGCCACACAGCATGTGGGTTCACGTTGTGGGCTGCCGATACTTGTCCAGGTTACTTGCGAAATTATGGTAATAACCGAGAGATTGTCTATTCGCGGAGGCCACTAATCGAAAGAGTGATTTATTCCTTGCACTGATGCATTTTCTTGTCTAGTGTAGCAAATACGAGATTTGATTGTCAGAGAACTCTCAAAAGCTGTGTTCATAACGATCGGACGATTTGCGTAAATCTGTACAAAAACCTCATTTATGTCCAATTGTGATAGCGAACTTGACAGAATCGTGCGAAATGCCAGTTACACAAAACTAGTAAGCTGAACAGAGCCTCTAGAAGTCTGATTTCCTTTGGTATTTAGGCTCAGAATAGTCAAATTTCGAATTTGTGTCCACATTCAAGTTGTTCGACCTATCATTTGATTCTTGAAGCATTTGTGAATCCTGCTTGAGGTTAGTCAGTCTGAGGTGATCAGGGGTGAGATTTTACAATGATATTGAATCCGATGAGTTCAGTCGAGCGCGCGAACAGGTCCTTATGTCCCTACCATCTGGTGAAGTTAGACCGAAGACAAATATTGGTGACTTGAGTTAATCATTCGTCAACGTCTCCAAAAGAAGTGTTCCTATTCTCGATTGATTCAGCCAGAACAATTAACAATATCCTCTTCTGTTTGTCTGATGATTTTAAGACAGTGATAACGTATACTCAATATTAAAGCCTTCTGTTCAAAGATAGCTTTATGGTGAGCAGGGATCTCCTTAATGCTGAGATCTCGCGGATGCTTTGGCAGAATGCGAGTGTTGTGGAGCACCCTAGTTTTCCATCAAAGGTGCACCTTAGTGACCTCATCCAGCATGGCACCATTCACAATAAATACATCTTCCATGATCCAAAGGTTTTACCATTACCTGCATCACACTCGAACGCCTGAAATACGGTGGCACATGATTCTTTTATTCCAGGTTCTGATTTTAATTGCATATTCAACCCGCTCATAAAAATTACCACGATTTTCTCAGCCAGCAGCTTGGTTAGCTTCACTTGCCTCTGTCCTTGTTCCAACGAAATTTGCGGCTGGCGTTGCATTTGCTCTTTTTACTGCCTCATTAAGTGAATGAGACTTTTTGGGTCAACCATTTCCATCGCCAAACTCTTAAGGCTGAGCGCTGGTAGGGCAGAACAACGACAGGGCTGGGACCCAAAGTATCGGATACTGACAAGTTCAATTCAAATTCAGGCCCAACCACATCGTGAAGACACGTGGCTGACCAACTTAGGGCCAATCCAAACACAATACCGATTAATTTCGATCATCCGCCATAGGGCTAATGTAAAGCGATCGTAACAGAAAACCAGGAAACCATAAAACAGTTTGTTAGGCGTTTAACCAATTGTAACTATGCTAGTTTGTTCAACTTAGCTGCCTTCAATGTTCGTAAGCTTAACAGAATAAGGCACCAAGCTTCCCCAGCTAGAACTCTTAATATTTTCAACATAGATGTAAAATGCGTGTTCGAAACGCATGCACAAGATCTTCCTTCCGTGAGCACACTTCGTAATCCAGAAAGAACATCATTTTCGATCCAGTCTTTGTGCTCCAAAGGATTCTCTTTCCAAAGCTTTCTTTCAGGGTGGCTTTCAGCCACCCAGATGTTCGATTCACATTGGGAAAAAATCAAGCAACGAAATAGCCTCCCTGGATGTACCTCGAAATCTCATGATTCAGAGCCGCCTTTAGTTGTCATTATACAGGAAGACCCCATGGAACGACCAATACATACATCTGGGCAACTTCGCTCCATTGACAATGAAGCCAAACACAATTCGTTCCCAGATTCATTACCCCAGAAAATTTGTGCGGATAGCATCATAGAAGAATGGAGGATTTTGATAAACGTATTCTTTGCAGACAGTTTATCTTACAGCTTCTTCTAAATGATGGCGAAACGCGATGAGGGAGGGGATCGAAGTACGTAACCATTAAAACAATCAGTATCCATTAGCCTTTTAAAGAAGATATCACAGCAAACATTACAGACCGCTGTCTGCCTGATTTAACTGATAACACTTTCTATGCTGCGAAGCTCCAATTACGTTTTGCATGTAAACAGGTGTTATGCTTACGACTAAGTGTCACACTCTGTAGCGTCATTTAGGCCCTTGTCCGCGAAGGTTCGTGAATGACCGTCAACCGGCTTAACTGAACAGTGGAATAAGCAAAGCAGGTACCAGTGTAATTCGTTCACACCCTGTTGAGTCAGTCCATTCAGTGAAGTTGATCGAAACATTGAGCAAAATTTTGCGAAGTTTGAAGTAGATACCTAAGGCTACTTAATAATCGGGGACGTTTTGAACATCCAAATATGTGATCATCCACCATACAACCAGAGGTAACTTCTTCAAGCACTAACCCCCCACCCATGGTTCACTCCCAACTACTCAGTAGAGAACAGGCGAACTATAAACACCTAGTATTCTAACCCAGAGTTAAATATGAATCATATTTTTCGCTATCGTTTCATTCACCCCATTAAAGGATCCTCTTTCCAAACCGGAACTGATGTTAGTAATATTTAATATGGTCCCATGGCATGACCACAGACACCGAAGAGCACTTGCGTTATTAGGAATATCAAATCAACTATTTCTACGTGACTTTGGATAATAGGTATTGTTTTACAGATATAAAATACTTCAGGAAGTAGGCTACGACCGCCGAAGGACTGCTGCGTAAGAAATCGACAAGCAATGTGTGCAGACAAACCGATAAACCTCAAGTTTAAGCATCACGGTTTTATCACCTTGATTACTGCCATTCACTTGTGGGTTATCAGGGCACCATGTTTTATACGGGTTCGTCGACGTGAATTCTTCGATGGATTATACCGTCCTAATATGAAAGCAGACTAGCTTTACTGGGGAACCGAAGGTCAATCTGTGAACGTACAAGCAACCAAAAGGTTTCTACCATTGAAATTTCGCCTGTGAAATTACCTACTCACAAGTAGCCAGCTTGGAATACTTCTAAAATATTTGACAGGTCAAAGGACTTGACTACGCAACTAACAGTTAAATCGACATCGGAGCGAGTACCAAAGGACGGGAGCTCCGGTTACCCACATAAAATTTTCTCAATAAAATTTTCAATAGAGAGATGAGATCAGACAAAGCAGTCACAGCGAGACTACACCTTGACGTGGTGTGACGGCTTGCGTGTCTCCATGACCCAACGAGCTATACAAGATGGCTTATCTTAAGCCGAAGATCCAATCATGCTTGGAACGTCAATGGGTAGAGGCCTGACGAAGTAGTCTCCTGGTCCTCCAAGTTGGGGGTTGATCTGAGTTAGCAGCTCAGTCGTAAAAACGAGTGGACGAATGATTGATCCAAGTAGATGGGCGCCCACTCAGCTATTCTCCGCTGTCTTGCGGTCAGGTTCTTGTCAGAATCAAAGGCTTTAGTTGACAATCCTAATCATTCTTCTGCTTAGCGGCTGGACTCACTAGCAGTACCCGTCCATTATTCCTCATGAGTTACGCCTACAAATAATCCAATACTGCATCGGTCGTCGCGCAGGATAATCAGGACCGCGCTGCCCATTGCATCGAGAGCAGGTGGGGTGGGTAGTGATAAGTATGCTACTGCTCACAGATTTCCCGTCTTTTATTCAACCTGTCTCTTCTGTCTCCAACCGAATCTGTTTGCCCCTTCTGCCTACCCATAGTGTCCCCACTGGTAACACGCCCGATACTCGCAACGGTTTATTCTCAAGTAGTGTAGTAGGTGGTTTTCAGTCTGTTAGCTTACATTTTATCAAGCCTCGTCAGCCTCTGAATCTGGGTTCCTTCAATGTGCGCACTTTAATGCAGGCTGGCCAACAGGCGTGTTTGGCTCTCATAGTGGACATTGGACTCACTTTCGATTAATGTCTGCTGTGTGAGTGAAACACGAATTCAGGATTCGAGTAGAGCAGAGCAATTCAGCTAACTGTGCCAAACGTCTCGTCAAGATATTTTCTTCGCACTTCAGGAGACGAAGCAGCTCAAGCTGTGGGTCAACGTGGTGTAGGAATAGTCTTGAGTGAGAAGGCTGAAGCAGCCCTTTTAGATTGGATCCCAGTCAACAGTCGNTATCACCTTGATTACTGCCATTCACTTGTGGGTTATCAGGGCACCATGTTTTATACGGGTTCGTCGACGTGAATTCTTCGATGGATTATACCGTCCTAATATGAAAGCAGACTAGCTTTACTGGGGAACCGAAGGTCAATCTGTGAACGTACAAGCAACCAAAAGGTTTCTACCATTGAAATTTCGCCTGTGAAATTACCTACTCACAAGTAGCCAGCTTGGAATACTTCTAAAATATTTGACAGGTCAAAGGACTTGACTACGCAACTAACAGTTAAATCGACATCGGAGCGAGTACCAAAGGACGGGAGCTCCGGTTACCCACATAAAATTTTCTCAATAAAATTTTCAATAGAGAGATGAGATCAGACAAAGCAGTCACAGCGAGACTACACCTTGACGTGGTGTGACGGCTTGCGTGTCTCCATGACCCAACGAGCTATACAAGATGGCTTATCTTAAGCCGAAGATCCAATCATGCTTGGAACGTCAATGGGTAGAGGCCTGACGAAGTAGTCTCCTGGTCCTCCAAGTTGGGGGTTGATCTGAGTTAGCAGCTCAGTCGTAAAAACGAGTGGACGAATGATTGATCCAAGTAGATGGGCGCCCACTCAGCTATTCTCCGCTGTCTTGCGGTCAGGTTCTTGTCAGAATCAAAGGCTTTAGTTGACAATCCTAATCATTCTTCTGCTTAGCGGCTGGACTCACTAGCAGTACCCGTCCATTATTCCTCATGAGTTACGCCTACAAATAATCCAATACTGCATCGGTCGTCGCGCAGGATAATCAGGACCGCGCTGCCCATTGCATCGAGAGCAGGTGGGGTGGGTAGTGATAAGTATGCTACTGCTCACAGATTTCCCGTCTTTTATTCAACCTGTCTCTTCTGTCTCCAACCGAATCTGTTTGCCCCTTCTGCCTACCCATAGTGTCCCCACTGGTAACACGCCCGATACTCGCAACGGTTTATTCTCAAGTAGTGTAGTAGGTGGTTTTCAGTCTGTTAGCTTACATTTTATCAAGCCTCGTCAGCCTCTGAATCTGGGTTCCTTCAATGTGCGCACTTTAATGCAGGCTGGCCAACAGGCGTGTTTGGCTCTCATAGTGGACATTGGACTCACTTTCGATTAATGTCTGCTGTGTGAGTGAAACACGAATTCAGGATTCGAGTAGAGCAGAGCAATTCAGCTAACTGTGCCAAACGTCTCGTCAAGATATTTTCTTCGCACTTCAGGAGACGAAGCAGCTCAAGCTGTGGGTCAACGTGGTGTAGGAATAGTCTTGAGTGAGAAGGCTGAAGCAGCCCTTTTAGATTGGATCCCAGTCAACAGTCGATTATGAGCCAGGAGACTGCAAGAATCAATCGCCCTCCGAAAGGATTGTAGTGTTAGGCGTAGTTTATTTGTCATTTCGGCATGCGCTTCAACAGACTGCAGCACTGACATGGAGAAAGACGAGTTTTACGATGACCTCGTTACCCTTGTTCGAAAGAGCGAAGAATCTGATACTGTAGTCGTAGCAGGTATTTTTAATGCACAAGTTGGGAAGCTGAGTGCATCTGAAGCTTGTTTAGGTGGACGGTGCATCTTGTCTGCTCAGCGAACAGACAACGGAGAAAGACTTCTTCAGTTTTGTGCAGACAGTCACTTATTCCTGTGTAGTACGAATTCCCGACATAGTTCGCGTCGCACAGAGACATGGCTTTCTAACTCGACAGGTAGTCTTAGTCAGATCGACCATATTGCAATGAACTACCGTTGGTGAGGTTTTGGCCACTTACGTCAAATCGGACCATGCGTTAGTTTTAATGCGATTTTTACTGCAGCTCAACGGCCATCAAAGCAGGCCACAAACCCGTTTCGCTGTCGAACGTTTGTCTGATTCGGCTGTTCGCAAGAATTATGAGAAAGAAACTGTCCGATGAACTAAGAGCTCCGACGGGCAGAAATTTAGATGAGCAGTGGGATCAAACCAAGCAGGCTATGTATTTGGCAGCAGATTTCGCCTGTGGTCATAGATCTAGTGTTCATCAAAGGCACTGGATCTCTCAAGGGTTGCTGAGTTTATTGGGGCAAAAATACCAACTCCCTAACTGCAACGAGGTGAATAAGATGTGTCGACAGCTGGGCGTCAGTTGACGATAAGCCTTAAAAAGGACTGTGAAAACTAGTGGGTTAAGGTAGCCACACCGGCGGGCGATGATAGGAATGGTGAACTTATTCGTGGTAGGCAGAAAAGGCTGGACCGTTGGGCTGGGCACTTTAGCTGGCCACACGCCTATGCAACGATCGTAGGTGCAAAACCTTGGACGGTGTCTAGTGACCACCTAACGGAAATGAAAGCCTAGTCAAACATCCGACTAAAGAAAGGGGAAAGTGGCCGGTCGCGACCAACTTAACAAGTTATTTTCAAATCGGGTGGAAAAGCTCCGATGAATTCATTTACCTCCTTGTTTCGTGATATTTGGAACGAGGAACGTATTCCGTTATCGTGGGGTGAGTCACTGATTATAACCATCTTCAAGAAGGGTACATGGAGTGACTGCAGCAGTCATCGTGGGATTAGTTTAATTCCGATATTTACTCAGGTGTTAGCTTCGATAATGCTGCGCCGTTTGATACCGATTCGCGAGAGTAATATCCGCGAACAACAGGCCGGATTTCGACTAGGTCGAGGTTGTATCGACCAGATATTCACTCTCTGACAGATACTCGAGACGCGCCACACGCACCGGCGCCCTACGATCGTAGTCTTTTTCGACTTGAAAGGTGCTCTCGACACCGTGGATCGACCAGCACTATTCAGTGCTCTCCACCGGAGTGGTATGTCAACGATATTCGTAAACCTATTACGAGCATTATACTCGCATACCTATGGTTGCGTGAGGGTATAAGGTGAACTGTCACGTTCATCCGAAACGACTAGTGGCGTTCGACAAGGGTGTCCCATCTCTCCATTCTTATTCAACTTCATCG
This sequence comes from Fasciolopsis buskii, assembly GCA_008360955.1. Lineage (NCBI taxonomy): Eukaryota > Metazoa > Platyhelminthes > Trematoda > Plagiorchiida > Fasciolidae > Fasciolopsis > Fasciolopsis buskii. Next base: position 395,574 of record LUCM01002133.1, on the reverse strand, counting down.
TGGACGAGGTGATGGAAGATGTTTTAGGAGTTCTCCGGGATGCAGGAGTTGAACTGGGAAATGGAAGGAAGCTATGTGACCTAGATTACGCACAGATTAGTTTGTGCCTTTTCGAGTCTACGGACCATGCACAATGCGCACTAGATAGACTGTCGAGATCGGTTGCTCGCTTTGGCATACGCTTTTCACTTTCAAAGTGCAAAGTGCTGTTGCAGGATTGGACGACAGCAGTGCCGAACTTGGTGCTGCATGGAGAGGAACTAACGATTGTAGACCGTTTCACACACCTTGACAGCTGCGTGTCAAACGATTGTAACTCGGGAGTGGAGGTAAGCATGCGTATATCCAAGGCTCGGGCAGCTTACGCTGGATTGAAGCACTTGTGGCGTCGGCCTGATACTTCACTGAAGTTGAAAGGTCATGTGTACTGGGCTGCAGTGCGTTCAGTTCTGTTGTACGGTTGCGAGACGTGGAGTATGCGTGTGGGCGATGTTCGTCGGTTGGAGGTTTTCGACAACCGATGTTTACGTAGTATGTCTAGGATTGGATGGAGTGACCGGGTGAGTAATATTGAGGTTAGGAATCTGGTATTGGGTGCCACTTCTGAGAATAGCTTGTTTCAGCGTATGAAACTTAGTAGACTACGCTGGTTGAGTCACGTGTTGCGTATGACGAACACTCGTCTACCATACCGTGCCACATTTTGGGTTCCTCCCAAGGAATGGAGGAAGCCATGTGGAGGTCAACAGATGACGTGGCAACGTGGAATGAGAAATGTACAGCGAAGTTGAGTAAAGTAGGTGTCTCAGGTCTTCGTGGTTGGGGTCCGAAAGACCCGTCAACTAGCTGACTGGAGACACTGAACGATATGGCAGTGAACCGTGGACAGTGGCGATCGTGTTGTCATTTTCTATCAAATCAGAGTGATTGAAAACATGTGCGTCTGTACAGTTAGACTGTGTTTTTCGTGCGTTGGCTGCAGCGGCATTTTATCTTTTCCCGCCTGTGTTGATGCACTCCCTGTTCCCGTTGGATATTCACTCTTTTTATGTAAGCGTGTAACTCTGGGGAAAGGCAGTGGTCAGTGAGGCTCACCTTGCTGTTCAATGCTGAAGGATAATGGTGATGAAAGCGGTCACATCATATGCTTAGATGACGCTAGCTTGGAGCATGGAGAAACTTGGGTTTATCTTATCTCGAATCATTAGAACCAAGGGGGACAAAAATGGTAATGGAAAATGATGACCAGTGACGGAAAAATCTCCTAACTAGACGCGAATCCATACGTACACCAGCAAAAGAGAGTACGCAATTCCTTTAGGGAAGAATCAAGTATGTTGATCAAGGAGTGTGCCACGAATTGCAGTCGCTCGAAGGACTGCTCTGATGGAGACATTGACGGGAGGGGAACAAATAGTTCGCAGGTCTTACTTGAAGCCATGTATTCACTTCACTTCGGTACCTTCATTCTCAGCACACTCACACAAATAGGGTAACAAGGTGCTCCAGATAAAACTCTTGGAGACTTAAAATTAACGGTATGCTGTGTATCCAGAACGCGTATACAAGATCCACTTCCTTGATCATACTTATTAGCCCAGATACAACCTCATTGTCTCTCTTCGTACTTCACACGTCGGGTGATCCGGCTTCAAGCGTTCGTGGTCAAGCTGACATTGAGATCTCTGTGAACAGGGGGCCAGATCGTTCATTTTTAGACTAGATCCCAGTCAACAGTCGTTTGAATGTAGTTCCATTGGATGGTTTTGCACCTATCAATAGCAGTCGATTGAAACGTCGTTGTTTGTTCTTCGTACCTGTGTATGCGCCAACTGATTGCAGTTCCCCTGAGGCCAAAATTGAATTATACCGGGAGTTATCTCGGTTACCCCACAGTGTGTGTTCAACTGACGTTGTGGTCGTTGCCGATGGTTTTAACTGCCAACTTGGGTACTTAACAGAGAGGGCACGGCACGTTTGATGTTGCTCTTTTGTCTCAGACGATAGGACCGACAACGGAGATCGTTTCATTCAAGTTTGCCCTGAGTACATAGTGTTCCTAGCGAATACCAATTATTGTCATAAGAGTGATGTCGACTAACCTGGCGTCCCCTTCGCCTTCACAGTGTTAGACTCAGATTGATCACATTGCCATCGAATTGCCGATCATTCTGGTTCACACTTGTTGAGTCAGATCATGAGTTGGTCCGAGCACGTAATTTTTGCGCCTAGTCCGTGGTCGCACCAGCACAAAAGGCCACTCGTCCGGCTGGACTGATTCTGGGCGATAGTCGTCGACTACAATTCCACTCGGAACTGTCAGTGCGACTGTTGTCTGAACAAAATGCCCGGATTTGAGTGAAAACTGGGTACAGATTGAAGAAGCTCTAAACTCATTGGTAACTGCCGCGCAGGATTCCCTGTCACATTAGGCTAAAAAACAATGGATATCATCTACCTCAGCTGCAGTTTAAGATGTTAGTAGATCCATCAACCTGGGTGATCAGGAAGATAGGGATTCGCCACGAGAAGTCGTGTTCGTACGGGTTGCCCTTTCACCGTTTCATTTTAGCTTCGTCATTGAGATGTTAATGGAGTAGAGCCTTGTCCTCATGTGAGAGTAGTGGTATCGATGAAGTGAAAGCCCAAGTAAGTTGCAGGCGTTTTCTCGATCGTCTAAAAGATAGTGTAGGCGTGTTTCGTATAGGCTTTTACAAATTCCACTCGTAGAATACCGTGGCAGGAATGGATTTGCTCAAACCTGATCTTGTTCTCTTGGTGAAATAATTCGTTGAGGTCGATTGATTCAGTTATCTGTGTTGTTGTATCTCACCTGGTGGTCGCATATCGGACAGAGTGTCTCCGTTCGCACAGAGGGTCCCAGTGAATTTTGATAGTTTAAAGCATCTGTGGCGCCGACGTGACATCCAGTTGTCGATCGAAGGTCGAGTATACATGGCAGCAGTAAGGTCGATTTTACACTACCATTCCGAAATATGACCATTGAGATCAAAGGATATGCAAAGGTTTTCGGTGTTTGAACACCGTTTTATTTTCTTATTATCGGTCGAATATATTCGGAGACATGTGAGTGGCGCAGAAGTTAGGTGTAAAGTACACTGGGTCTTAGGGTCTAGTGTTTAGCACAAGTACCGAATCAGAATGTGTTGAGGTGGTTGGGACGTTTTGCTTATATACGCAGAACGACTGCCTCGTCGTACGTCGTTCCTCGAGACGAGTATTGATTGAAGGATAGTTCTGGGTGGCCAGTGGATGATATGGGAAAAATTGTATGAAAGCGTAAACCAGTGGACTGGTTCGTGTAGTTGCAGTTGGACTACCGGATTGGGGTCCACGAGATCCATCGAGGTGAGGGTTGGAGACAGTGGGTGATATTGCTGAGTGCTGCATTCAGTAATGCTTTTGTATTTAAGACCTTCCTTTTTGTATAGTTCTTCAACTTATTATTTTGTATTCGGTCTTTCACCATTCCGCGTCCTTTCTTTGAGCAGATAAATCCGTTAGGTAGTAACGAAAACCAGAGTATATTGGTACGAGATTAGTCCAAACTGAAACGAACTGAACAGAACTTCCAACCCGTCTGGTTTTTTGGCCGAGAATCAGATACACCTTTAATTTTCAGTTTTTTCCAGTAGTCCACACATTATTGAATAAGCATATTACAATTTTGCTGACATGTTTTGGAAATAAGCCATCCTAGGGTTCTTCATAATGGGTCAAGTGGTCACTTGAAAAAAGCGTCAATTAATGCAGCCGTCAGGGTTGGAATACCGGGTTCGCCAGTCACTTCGGTTGTCGCTTTCGTCCAGTTAGTCACCACAGCAGATCTAATGAGACCTTATTTATTTCCGTCACTCCAGTTTCCCGGGTCAGAATTGCGGTCCCTTCACGCTGTGCAAGGAGCCCCAGTGGCAATGGTTAATGCCTTATCCACCAATCTCATGCATAAAGCATACTATAAAAGAGCGGAATAGAAAACTCAGTTTTACACAAGTAGCCAAACGCTGCTGCGGTGACTAGATGGAAAAAAACAAAAAAAATTAATGAGAAAAATAGGACTACCCTAACTGCGCGATTTACCTGGGGGGGGGGTTAGTGGGCCTGGCGTTCGTGATAGATGTGTCAGGTTAACTGGAAAACTAGCGTGGTTTGGACCAGCAGCGCACCATTAGGTGGGAGTGGGCGTAAAAGTCAGTTTGTACCGGAGGCACGCGTACGATGATGAAGCACAAGCCCTAGAATCCTTGCTGGTAGGTGGGATGAGTCAGTAAGGTTTCCACTAGGGGACCTGTCACGCGCTTTGGACCGATCGATTACAGTTAACTCAGCCAGGGTTTCTAACGCCAGCTAATTTGCACAGAATAACTTCGTAGTTTTCATAACGTGATTAGTTAACAGCTTGGGTTAAATGTCTCAAAGAGGAATAAAATCAATGAGATAACGTACGAACAAGACAAAAGGCAGCTTAAAAAGATTAAGATTGACCTGACACACACGGTGCAAAAGGATAATCCGCTAACCCTAACGGACATTGAAATTTCATCAGACGAAAAAGTATCGCTGCTCATCGTGGCTCCAAAGTACCCAATGGACGGCTGTTGCTCTGTCGTTTCGTTTTCCAGTCAGCTATCAACAAAATTTTATGGGATATTCGTATAATTAAAACCTTTCAACAGCAAAACTGAGAGAGAGAGAGAGAGCGGGTCAGAGAAGGGGAAAAATCCATAAGTTTACGAGAATAGTCATCATCATCATCATCATCATCATCATCATCATCATCATCATCATCATCATCATCATCATCATCATCATCATCATCATCATCATCATCATCGTGGACTTTTGACTAGGTAACAAGATCCGAAATTTTGGACCAAAGGACAAAGGTAGGAATGCCATTTGAGTGGCGAAGAGTGACCATAACACAGTCAGCATACTATTAATTAGAAAATTGTCGTTAGCAGTCACAGGGGGGAAAACTATTCCAGCAAAAGGAACAGTGAAATGATTGCATATTGTAGGACAGTTTGGGCTAAAATAGAAAAAATATGTAGGTTTGTTTCGTATTTTGTGCCCTGTCCCTGATTTGTGGAAGTAAAAGGTTACTGGCGGAGGACTGAGCACCAATATTTCTGTCTGTCTGCATTATGAAATAAATTCGTATAATCCGGGCAACAGGTTCGGGAACACATTGATCGATACCACGGCCAGAAGTCGAGAACCGCTAACCAAAACCATTGTGTTTACTCTAATTTGCAACCGTCTACGATAATTTTAAGAAGTTAATTGGTCCTTCACCAAAACTTGAGCTTATGGATCTCGAATGTTTGTTTACCGTCTTAATGGTTAGACTTCCATCCTATCATCTTCCCACAAATGATTTGTGAAGAATTCATGGAATTCAAAAGACTAGAATGCTCTTAAAATCTTCACTGTAACTATGCATCACCAAATGAGCGAAAATTTCCAAGTGTTGTTGTTGTTGTTGTTGGCTTTCTCTGCCAACTCCATGAAATCGTTCTATATGCTGCAGATAAGAATAACTCATGGGCGTTCCTCACTCTACTAGTGTTTGGCGGTTTCATACGTCCCCCGTCCTATGTACACCTTGACTGTGTTGAATGTGCATTTGTTTATTGCATCAGTGAGTTTTGGGGATTGGTTCACAATAGACCAGATGGCTCGATTCATCCACTGAATCACAACCGCAAAACTCCGATTGGAATTTCTTCGTTGCTTGCTGCAACGGTGCTCTGATCGCGTTTTTTGAAGTGTTGATTTCTGACAGTGACACCTACTCGTATTGACCCAATCGTGGAAAAGGCCATATCGTTTTAACACAAAACGTGTACAGGGGCTTGATTCCAAGTCATGATCAAAAAGCTGCGCAACCAATGATTTACGCTTTGATTAATTCACATGATTTGACCACCTATCGGTCAACAATTCAATGAGACTCAAAATCTGATTACCTAGAACGAACGTCAGACTGGATATTTAGAAATTAACACACTCTCCACAAAGCTCGCTTCTCAGAGCATCGATCGCATGCGCTTAAATGGTTAGACTAATCTAAGTGAGAAACGAACGAGTTTAAAAATCTTTCTCCCAAACGGATGGCTGTGGTAAGGGGGTCAGTGTATGTGTAGGGTTCCGGTCACCATCCTCAAGGGACCTGGCCGCATTAATTAAAGTGAGGGATGTTTTTATGACGGGACCTCTAGTCGGACAGTTCGAATCGTGAAGCGATACCTTCAAATATTTAATACTTTGTACATGTTTAGCCAGCTCTGTCAATAACAAAACGTCTCTCTTTAAGAGTAATAACGTTAAATGGGCCTGAATATGCCGGATGCAAAACAAGCATGACATTTAAACCGAGAATAAATGGAAAACTCGTGGGAACCAAAAAGCGGACATGAATTTGTTCATTTTTGTCGTTTGTTATATCAACATTGTCGGGTCGTTAAGCCGTGTGAGGTAGTATCTAGTACCACCGTAGATGCACTCAAAGTGAACCTGATATTAAGCTGGAACTTAATAAAACTGTTTACGAAGTGATAGACTTATAGGTCCAATTATGCATAATTTCAACTCCCGAAGAATCACCAAATGGTTATAAAAGTGGCCGCATCATTCACACACACTTTTAATGATTCAAAAAGATTGTCATGCTAAACCCAGTGCTTTCACTTTTCAATATGCGAGAAAGTGGATTATTTCAGTAGTGAGTGGCGATTATCGAAAGGCTGCTATATTGAGAAGGGAACGATTGTAGGTGAAGTCGAAAAACGACCTCAACACTCAAATATCAGGATATGACCCTTGTGTTTGCCACCGATGTCTTCGCTTTGAAATGTGCACAGAGAGATTTGCCTCGTGATGTCGATTCACTGAATTTGTGCTTGGGAAACTACACTTGGCTGACCTTAAATCTTGTGGTGCTGATTCCGTGTCTAACGGGATTGCTAAGTCCGTCTATGGGTTGGAGAAGAAATCGCCTCACGGGAAACAACGATTCAAATGTGTTGATCACCTTTCCTGTTTCAAGCCGGACTGGAAATTTGTTTGCTTCGTGAATGCATTTGGACAAAAGGAGGTGAGTTTAAGGGAAGTGCACAGCGCAGTGCATCCCTTTGCAGTCGTAAATAGAACATCGGAGTTTGAAGTGAACAAACTGAATTGCTTCCCGTATTTTGTCGCCCGACGCAAGAAGCAAAATCTCCGAGTAAAAATGTAGCATGTATGCACGAAATAGTGACGCTAACGGCGATCGACTGTAGTAATGCACGGACAAGATTAGTCAGCACGCATTGGAATGGCAGACAAGGAAAACAAGAAGGCCTGGAAAACTGGAAATCATGTTCGACTTTATTTGTAAGGCATTCGAATTTACTTTAAACAGACAGAAATATCACCGGTGGAGTACCTTAGGCCCAGTAACTGTCGTCGAATGTTTGCTTCTAACTTTTGTGGATCACCACGATTCTGAATTGATTTGTTTTAGTTGCAAGTGATAGCGACATACAATACATTACAATATCATATAGTGCAATACTATACCATACAGTACAAACCGTCCTGAAACGAGTCGAGTGGCTTTCACTGTGAACCCTAAAAGTAAGTAGGCGAGCTGTCAGATTCTTTGGTCGCTTCACTTGGATACGGATTTGGTGGGCAAGTTTTCTAATTCCAACCTTAAATCTTGCTGTTGCCGAAAACCACACTCTTCTTCAACATCTCGTCTTCTGCTCGTGTTACCATTCGCTTCTTACGCTTCCCGAGGATTCACGCACTTCAGTGTATGTGGCATTGGAATAGACGCACCTGTGAGTATCTATAGTGGCGAAAAATACCGAGTTCTTTACAAGCAAACCTGGCAATAGATATATATATATATATATATATATATCGTATTTTGGGTGAAATCCTTCTATTTCGGGTCTTCATGAGTTGTGTCGGTCAAAACTGCGACTTGGATGACCATCAAATGACATTTTTACTACTGGTTAACTTATTTAAAGAACAAGGGCCAAAGGTCATAGTCGAAAGTAATACAAGCTTGAAAATGATAAACGTGTCCCTCCATTAAAGTGCATGTCTTGCAGATCGTTCGCACCCATCTTGTCATATGATTCGGGCAGGTAGCTTTCAGTGTTCCACACATATAAGGCCACCTCCGAGTGGATCGATCTGTCGCACGACCAAGCTGTTGGTACCGGCTGTGATAGTGTGTTGGTGTTCAGGCTGTGCTGTACAGGTGGGAACGCTGGCCTCAGGNCTTGGCTGACCTTAAATCTTGTGGTGCTGATTCCGTGTCTAACGGGATTGCTAAGTCCGTCTATGGGTTGGAGAAGAAATCGCCTCACGGGAAACAACGATTCAAATGTGTTGATCACCTTTCCTGTTTCAAGCCGGACTGGAAATTTGTTTGCTTCGTGAATGCATTTGGACAAAAGGAGGTGAGTTTAAGGGAAGTGCACAGCGCAGTGCATCCCTTTGCAGTCGTAAATAGAACATCGGAGTTTGAAGTGAACAAACTGAATTGCTTCCCGTATTTTGTCGCCCGACGCAAGAAGCAAAATCTCCGAGTAAAAATGTAGCATGTATGCACGAAATAGTGACGCTAACGGCGATCGACTGTAGTAATGCACGGACAAGATTAGTCAGCACGCATTGGAATGGCAGACAAGGAAAACAAGAAGGCCTGGAAAACTGGAAATCATGTTCGACTTTATTTGTAAGGCATTCGAATTTACTTTAAACAGACAGAAATATCACCGGTGGAGTACCTTAGGCCCAGTAACTGTCGTCGAATGTTTGCTTCTAACTTTTGTGGATCACCACGATTCTGAATTGATTTGTTTTAGTTGCAAGTGATAGCGACATACAATACATTACAATATCATATAGTGCAATACTATACCATACAGTACAAACCGTCCTGAAACGAGTCGAGTGGCTTTCACTGTGAACCCTAAAAGTAAGTAGGCGAGCTGTCAGATTCTTTGGTCGCTTCACTTGGATACGGATTTGGTGGGCAAGTTTTCTAATTCCAACCTTAAATCTTGCTGTTGCCGAAAACCACACTCTTCTTCAACATCTCGTCTTCTGCTCGTGTTACCATTCGCTTCTTACGCTTCCCGAGGATTCACGCACTTCAGTGTATGTGGCATTGGAATAGACGCACCTGTGAGTATCTATAGTGGCGAAAAATACCGAGTTCTTTACAAGCAAACCTGGCAATAGATATATATATATATATATATATATATCGTATTTTGGGTGAAATCCTTCTATTTCGGGTCTTCATGAGTTGTGTCGGTCAAAACTGCGACTTGGATGACCATCAAATGACATTTTTACTACTGGTTAACTTATTTAAAGAACAAGGGCCAAAGGTCATAGTCGAAAGTAATACAAGCTTGAAAATGATAAACGTGTCCCTCCATTAAAGTGCATGTCTTGCAGATCGTTCGCACCCATCTTGTCATATGATTCGGGCAGGTAGCTTTCAGTGTTCCACACATATAAGGCCACCTCCGAGTGGATCGATCTGTCGCACGACCAAGCTGTTGGTACCGGCTGTGATAGTGTGTTGGTGTTCAGGCTGTGCTGTACAGGTGGGAACGCTGGCCTCAGGCTTGGACATGTTCACGTGTACTTTTGGTGAAGGGCAATTTAAACCAGTGATAATAAAAACCTGGTTCGCTTTTGGAACTGAATAGTCCAAAGGAGGGGGACATCCAACAGGTAAATGGAATTTAATAGTTAGCAGTATATGCGCCAGCCACTGCCGGAGTACCGAGGGCCGACGGGTGAACTTCCGGAAGATTACGTCTTGAGTACGATCACGATGTTGACTAAGTGTCCTACCTGGGTTATGATTGACGAAGGAAAATCTACCGAAGAGGAAACAAAGCACAACGCCAGAAGAAAACCTCCCTAAAGTGTTAGGTTTCTGTGGTAACTTTGACCGCACTCAATCGTATGATGATCACAACAATATCGATAAAACGAAGGTCGATTAACTGCTGATTGTGAAAAAAATAAATCGCACATAAACCAGTGTTTTGCATTTCCATGCAGGAGGAAGTAACTGGCTGCGATTCTCCTTAAACTTGGGGTCTCCTTCAATCTGCAAATGTTACCAGTAGTTTGTTCCAAACTTTTGCCCGGATATTTTCAAGCTCTAATGCTCAGATATTTCCCAATCAAGAATTTTTTTCCTTTTTAAAAGGTTTCACATATTTTCATGTAGACTTAGATCTGGTTACCTAGAATGGTATGGAAGAGATCTCTTTCCGATCGCGTTATGTTAACAATTCCCGCCGGTTGGGGGCCTGATGTTACCTTCTTGTACGATTAGTGTTTTGATTTCGTGATTCTTACAAGAACCTTATATTCTTTTTCTCGTGGTTTTCATTCACAGAACACACACAAGAAAGGTAGTCGCCCTCTGCCATGTACGCACAAACGAGTCCTTATTCTCATGTTGGGCAATGGACCCCATGGATGTCCACTTTTTCAGCATTTCAGTAGATTTTTCTTTGCATCTATCGTTTCTAAGTTGCGACAGTGTTCTGTTACGGGTCTAGTTCTTGTGCATTCAAAAATGCCCAGGCAGACATTTGACAATCTGGATGCTCACTATCGCACCTATGCCAAAGGAAACCCGTGGGAGGCGCCAATTGTTTGGCATTCGCAATAATGAATCACTCATGCGATGTTCAAACCAATTCCTCCAAATGGTAGCTCAAGAAGCGTGATAAACTACTGTGATACGCATGCTTGATTTAGCAATATGGAACTCGACCAGCAACGATAAACAACAAATACAGACTGCTAGTGCGTGCTGGAATGACCCCGACTCAAATCATGCGGCTAAAGACAACCAAAAGGGTATAGAGGCTGGGAAACAAATTACGGTTTATTTACAAGTCGTATGTTTGCATGCGAATGACAAAGAATAGTCATTGTTGAAATATCGTTGGGCTAACGACACTTGGACCAAGTTTTTGCTTTGCCTTTGTGTCTGATGAGAGCTCTGTTTGGCTGGTTTTGTTAGCAACCTTCAACGGAACTTACCAGACTGAATCGCCTGAACTGCACGTGGACTGGTCACAACAGCGTCCGTTTATGTGTGACAAGATCGATAGGGTTTCGGAACGTATTTAACATGGGAATGCTGTGTTTGTCTGAAACACCAAGTTCTACCCTAAGATGCGACTGGGCACATCTCACACAGCAAGAATCGTCACAGGAATGGTGTCTAGACAGGCAATCTTCTATGCTACCTTTGTCCCCCGATTTGAACCCACTCGAAAACTTGTGGGAGTACTTTAAAAAAAGAAACGATAGAAGCGACAAATTTTCCCATGTTTAATTTTGTCAAATGTCCTCAAAAAGCTTTGGACTAAGTGTCCGTAGAATTTGTCAGTCTTCTAATACGTCATCATTCCACGAACAGTCGAGGTTGTGACTGCCAGCGGCGGAAGTACTGCGCACCCCTTTATATGTCATTTACTTTTCTCAAAGTAAATTCTTATTCACAATACTTTCACTATGATTCTCATAATTACCATGCGAATAGAAGTGATCGCAGTTTACATTGCGTATATTAAGAAAAAGTATGGAGGGACGGGGAATCACGTGAAAGTTGGCTCGTGAGGAGGACTCCAGTGTTAGTTGTACTTGGAGGGACTGTTACACAGTTTAGTAGTTCTTAGATAAGGGAGAATTAAAACGGAGCGAGGCGACACTTTGAAAATTGGTAAGATGACTAGAAGTTTAAGTTCTCTACGTGCCATCGAAAGATACCGATAGACACAGCTTCTACAGAACGGAAGCAAATAAAATAGCAGTATATTCAGTACCTCAAAACGAATGCCCAACCAGGGGCCAAACAGTTCAAACTGGACGTTCACCGAGTCCTTCTTTATACTGGTTACAGGTTCCCATTTCCAGCTGTCTCGACTCTGAGATACCATGGGGAAAAATAATCACAGCTTTTTTCTACCACTCTTTTTATGCCGTTTACCGTTAAAGAAATTTCGCACTGAAAATGAACAAACTGTACATCTTCTCTGTCACTGTTTTCCTAGGAATCACCACATCCCCGAAACATTCCAGTCTCGGTCGTCAATGCTCTCCCGATGGAACCGACAGTTAAGGGTGAATTCATCAAATCAACCATATCACATGAACAAACCACTTTGTCGACCGAGGATATAACCGAGATCCGGGAGGAAACCAGCAATAGTGAGTTTTGGTGGCAATTTCACACCAAGATGGAAGCGGTGTTTTAACACCGAGAGGTTTCTGTCAAAGCTAGCAATTGCGGTTTAATTTCTTACTGTACAACACTACGGTTAAACCCAGCGAAACCTCTTCGCAATCCGACCAAACCACGTTTAGGACATTCATGTTTCCACTTATCATATATCATATAATAGTAGAGCTGGACTTACCACGAAAGATCAGGAAAGCACTGAACCACTTTCCATCCTATCCCCAGCTGATAAATTTGCAGTTGCATACACTCACGGAAACAGAACAAACTAACGCTAGTCTAACACTTAACAATTGGGTTATTTAATCCAACTGACTCTCAGCAATTTTGTTGTTGGTTTACTTACTCAGGGATATATCACCTAGGTTCCCAGGAGACTATGACTTGACTCGAACGAAGACAACTATCCACGCAAAAACTAGTACCCGAGGAAACTTCGTCCCACCCTGCTTTTATCGCCTGTCAGATAACTTTTGATCATTTTCAAGAGGTTCTGGTCGTTGATCTTGGCCTATGGATGGCAAACATTTCATCACTATTCGCAACGACATCGTCAGTGCGTCAGGACAGTTAGTGGTGTTTCTCTGTATTCCTGGGTGTGTCAGTGGCCTTGACCTTCGACTCAATGAATCACCTTGACTTCATAACTAGATTTCTGGTTTACTGGTTGACCTATGACATTAAAAGAACGACGTTCGGCCTGAGTCTTTCGATCTCTTCAGCTGTACCTCGTTATTTCCATCTCGATTTTATGAGTGTCTGATGACGTAGCCTCTTAGTTGTTTCCGCCTAATTAATTCGGGCTAACGGATATGGGGTCCAAATGACTTGGTTTTCAGCTTGCTAGCTAAGGAACTTGCTATTCATCCGAATGTTGAACTAGTGGATGAATATGACAGAGAATGGATCATGTCTTCTTGTGGCCGATTTGCGTACCTCCATACCGGTCGGACCAACCTCACGAAAATCAACAACCCGAACTACGACCGACACGGATTTGCAAAATTGTTGACCATCTTTGTTCATTCTGACAGTTAGCAGATCAAAACGAAACCATATTCAAAAGATTCAATATCTTGATCTATTTAAGTGGACATATCTGTCCGTCCACAAACCGGTTTCCAAAATGTGCTGGTTTAGGAACATAGTTTATCATGCAAATTACTGCGTGGACAGATTTCAAACTCACTTCATTGATCCACAACATCGATCAGCCGTCGCCTATCCGGTTGACCGCACAGACGTTAACTCCAGTCCTAACCTCCATTCCGGAAAATCGAGGTGCGTGGATCAGGTGTCTCAAAGTTGCCTGCGGCTAGTGATGCAAATTGATTGCAGATGATGACTAAATGAAAGTCATAAGACAGTAGAAACAAAAATGGAAATTTTGCATTTCGATTCTCTGAGGGTTTGCTGGTTATACGCAATAAAATGCCTAATATGTGCTTCGATTAGATGAATCACACAGAAACTACTGTTTTAATGCCACATAGCCAGAAAAATGAAGCTTGAGACGTTATTCTTCTTGGTTGGTTCATACTTTGTCGTTTCTTTTAAAACAGCGATGAGAATGCCAACTGATCCCACATCACTCTCCGTCCAACCGAGGAATTTCCTCTCCAAAGAGATGCATGTCCCGTCTTCTAAACGCCAATCAACCATACTCTCAGACGATAATAATAATGTAGTCGCTGTCTCCAAAGAAAAGATGATGACCCTTACAACCGATATTCAGTCGACTCAAGAATCTCGAGCTGTGAGTTTATCTAAACTGACTATCGATTACCCCGAGATACCGCGTCCTAATTCGGCCACTTTTTGGGTTCCGGAGAGAAAATCAAACAGACTTTCGCAGACCACAGGGGTAAGCTCTCGTTCCGTCAGCATTCTACACCCTGGCACAAACAACATAAGTAAGAACAACGGAAACGCAAATAGACTAAATATCAATCGAATGGCACCAATAGAAGAGATCACAACGGGAACATGGAAAACGAAGAAGCACATTCAGTCGTTAGTGGCGGAGAAATCAAAATTAGATTGCTCCAACGGCGACGAACACGGTCAGCCGGATGCGAGGACGACAAAACTGACTAGGTGGGAACCGAGTCCGGACATATCCAGGTATGATTTAACGCTAGGCTCCGGTGATGGACAACGAACACCAACAACAGTATCATGGGGGAACAAAGTTTCAACGGCTTTATCCAGCTCAAACCATTCGCCTATTCCTTCACCAGAATTAATACGGCGATCGCCCTATCCCAGTTTGTTTGAAGTTTTGCATCACTGTAACATTCTACGCATTATCCTGGATCCGAACATTCCAAATGAGAGCCGGCAACTTGGCCTTCATCTGGAACTAACCAAATTCCCGTTAGATGATATACAAAGAGCAAATAGTATACAGCGATGGCAGAGTAAACAACAGAACACTGGATCAAAAGATACACTGTCTTCTTTCGGAAGTGACGGACAATATGGTCCCAGGGGTCCAAAACCGAGGATCATTCCCCGTGAGGGTAGTGCATTTCGTGCATTCGATGATCACCGACTAGAGGAAGCTCCAGACGTGATTGCCATCAAGCGAATTGATCCGGACTCGCCAGCAGGTATCCATGGTGGTTTAACAGTCGGTACTCTTCTTCTAGAGATCAATGGGAAATCGTTGCTTCGGACAAATGAATCCGACGACCCTGTGTCTGCATCGGTGGAATTATTAAAATTTGCCGAGGAACAACTTCAGCTGGCTAGTAGAGCTGGTCTTTCGGGTGAGGCGCCGCCGGTGCGTATCACTGCAGCAAGATATCACAACAGATTTGGAATGGATAATAAAGTCAACGTACCGGAGCGCCCAAATTTGGTCAGTCGTCGATTTATCATTGGAAAGCCGATGACTGAGACGGACTATGGAAATCCGGTCATATCTTGGCGAAAAACTCCCAGTTCGGTTAACAGTTCCGACGTGCAATCAGTGCAAAGTGTAAGTGCTTAAGTGATCATCAATTGTAGGCATTTGTGGCTATTTGTAGATTGCCCATTTTCTTAACCATGTTTGGACATCCCGGACTTCAGGTGTCAATAAATTAATGCCCTGTATTTGACAGGAGTTTATTGATTCTCCTTTTAATTGTAAGGATTGGTATGCGTTAACACTAAACCTCACTTAAATATATTCATACAGTACCATATCGATTCTTAAGTTTTCGTTGCATTTTAACTCCGAAACAGACATTCACGTAATGCACGTAATGTCGGCGATCGCATATTTTAAGTAATCCTTTTTAAACAGTTTGTTTAAAATTCATAGCAAAAGATGAAGGGAAGATGCCAACCGGTCAATCAATATGTCGGTGTGATTTTTCGTGTTGTCTTTTTATTTCCGGTTTCAAAGCCACACCCCCAGAGAATCCAAGAACTAGTCTGCGCAAACTGTTGGGCTGTGAAGTGCTTTGAACTCCTACGCGATGTAAACTAGTTGTATTCGGTCAGGAGATGGGAGTATTTGGGAATGCTGGTTTCTGTCGATGTTGGTTGCTCACAAATTTAGAAATGATTCCAATGCGAAGAGCTTCGATCTCAGTGGGATTTAAACCTACACACATAAGTGCCACTCGCGCATTTCTACTGTATCATGCAGGTTGAACTACTGTGGTCGATATGACGGTGAACGATCGCTGGCATGATTACAAATCCATAAGCCAGACCAAAAAAAATGATTTGCTGAAGCAATTTCTAATTCTATCCTCTCTTTTGTGTCCAGGTTGTTAAAATTGCTTGAGTGCTACACAAAACAAACTACCTGGGATATGGATGATTCCTCATGAGTGCGGTGTCTATTTTACCGATTGCTTAACGTAGGCGATTTTGCTGTTGTGGACTTTATATGGGATTCCGCTTGCTAAATCCATTTGATCGGCTGTGATCAGGCGTACTAAACATCTGTCAATTCACTAAGATCAAAAGTTTCGGTCTCAAATCATCCAGTCACTTTGGCCACGGAAGGTGATTCGCGGTTTTTTGGTCATTTATCACACTTGGTCTGTTGGGACGCAATGTAATCGGGGAGGCCTCTGTATGTGGTAGAAAATGATGATCAGCAGACGTTGAATTTCCTCTTTAGTAGTGGTCTCCTTCTGTGCAATTAGGTAATCGATGACTGGGCTTCAAACAAATTAGCATCCTATTTTTGTAGTATTTTTGAAATTCATATCCCCGGTAAAGGTCAAGTGGATAAAATCTTGGGGTTGGGACTTGAAGGTCGCGAGTTTGGACCCTCTCATCACCGGTCGATCTCTCCACTCGGGAGCCTTCAGTTGACTGCTGCTCGCTTCCTGAATATGATATACCCTGTCATTACACTAATAAAGAAAGTAAAAGATGAAAGATTAAAAAGAGTCGAAAATGGGAATCTTATGGTCTCAGGAGTTCAAGAAACCCGGTCTGTAATTAGAGTCGAATAACTGCAAACCTAGTACCAATCCAGCTATTCCGAATGAAATCTGTTCAATAGTCACTCACATGGACCGTCAAGTAAGACTAAAGACCCCGGGGACTTAATATCGGATTTCCCCCCCCCCCCCATCGATTCTGATTTATCTGAAACCGCATATTAAGTCCAAAACTACTGCTTGTGAGCATATGTACGTGTGTTACGATTTTCAAACCAGCGAGAGATGAGTGCAAATAAATATTGTGAACTGATCGCATAATCTCAACAAAAACCCGATGAACGTTTCATGTACGTCTTTGGTGATCACTTTTTCACGTAAAATCTATCATATTTGTGTGAGAACAGTCAATTGGAAAATATTTACAAAATTGTTTCTGCCACATTACGTCAGGGTCGTGCCAGAATCACTTAGATTTATGCTGCAAGTATTGGAGACTGGGCGAATAAAATATGTTACACTTTTATCACAAAGGTTTTTGTGATTAGTTAGCCATAACTTGGGTGGTTTTCATATATGTTTCGCTCAAGGCATTTAAACCTTCAACCACTGTTCTCAAAACCACTAACTATTTGATTGCCAGGTGAAATGTGACTTCAAATATTTGAAAAACGTGTGAATTTTTGTTTTCAAAGTACATTTCTACTATTCCGCATTTGCAAGGCCATTTTCACTAAGCGTGTAAAAATGGGCCGTCGTTAGAAGCAAAGTCAAAAGAGGAAATACCTTGAAATCCGATCTAGCAAGTTGCTTCAAGCGACTGATATTGGGGGTTCCTAATTGTGATTCATATGGACAAATGAGGAAATCACGTACATATTTCACTAGACAGTGGTTCATGGTGAAGTGGAATTTGTTGAAAGGTTCATCCGCAAGAAGACAGGAAAACTGTATGATGGCAGATACCGAATCGATTGTCCTGGCTTCGCAGTTCCCGCATTAACATATCTATAGGCCGGTGTGCAATGAAAATTGAAAACATTCGAGTTAAATAACACTCAAGATCACGCGGAATATAACGATCGTACTTCGGCATTCATCGATTTCTCCATAATATATATATATATATAGCTACTTGAAAACAAGCTTGATGCCAGTGCAACAGCAGAAAGGCAGACACGTGGGAAAAATAATAAACCATGAAACGCCAACTGCTTTTTTGTGTTTTCAGTTTTTGTGATTTTTCGTAGTTTCTGAGTATTTTTAAGGGCATGAGTTCCACAGACAGGCCACATTACAGTCGCGCCACTGACTTCGGCTCTGAGTCATATCTATCAGCGTTTCCAACCAAAAGCAATTCTCATCTAGTGGGCCACAACTAGGAAGGCCGGAAGCATCGATTGAGGTTAAAGCCGGAACTAAGTTCTTCAAAGCTCTACACCAAGTCATAGCCCGACCGCCATGTCACTACTTCCAGCCTTGCCCTGCACGTGCAAAAAGAGCACGAAAAGGGCAGGCATATGCGACACGTGTCCAAGCCATCGAAGGTGACGTGGAGCAATTTACTCAGGGAGAGGACGATTGTCAGTTCTTAACACATGGTCACGTGCCTCGTCATTGCTCATCCGATGTTACCACCGGCCACGAACAATACGTCCGAGAGACTGGTGGTCAAAAACCGAAGGTCAACGGGAATCTTCAAAATGAATTAGGCAAGTCTCGCAACCATAAAAAAGAACACTACGAACTGTGGCACTGTACGCCCTCCCTTTGACGGAAAGCCAGATGTCATGGAGGCGCTACAAATACCGCGGGTTCACGAAACCTGCTCTGGCTTTCGCAATTCGTGATGAGATCTCTTTCCCGACACCTACACCAGGTGTGATCACACTTTCGAGGTACCTGGAGCTAATGACTGCCTATAGTCGACCACCATGAAGCATGGATGCAGACACGCTCCGGGCAATCGTCAAGAAGTACTTCTCTTTTTGAAGGTGCAAAGCACATACAGTACCTAGGGACCTCAAGCGCCAAGCGGACTAATGCGCGTTAAATTGGCTGTGCACTGTAGCCAGAAAAACGGTATCATCGTTATACTCTAAACCATCGTCCTAAAGACTATAAAAGCGTTCTGCAGAACATCCTGGAGGACAAAGTTGAAAAGAAGTGGAAACATAGGGTAGCCCATTTTGAAGGTGGAGACGACTGTAGACTCCCCTGAGATCATTGAGAACAAAACGTGAAGTTCTCTGACCAGTTTCATTCCTCCATTTTCAAATGGAGCTGGGGAAACCCCATCAGAGCCCGGCGTTTTATGACGTCCTAAGGCATGGATTTCCCCAAGGATCTATTGTAACAGGCTACCGGACGTTTGTCGGAATAGCTGCGGGAGGGAGTTGATGACGAGTGCCAGATGAATTGTGCCTGAAACTGCTCCACATAGCTTATAAGACGTCGCTCTGAGTTGTAGATAAAAGAAACGGCACTCTCACGAATGGTTTCGCTCACATTGAATGCTCTCCTGTCGGCAGCTTGGATGAAATGGAACAGCTTGCGGGAATTCCCAAAGCGGCTCACTTTCCATCTCCAATGCTCGTTGAGACCGTCAGATTTTGAGATTCGTACGCAAGCTTGCACTGAATTCAAGTCTCGTTGCCAGCCATGCTTCACTATATTCGCTACCAGCCGGGATGGATTGACATGTGCCATGAACGCGCAAACACTCGGGTCAGGCCACAACTAGCCATCACATCGAAGGATGAGTGATGCAACTACCACCAAGCGTTTTATGTTCTCTCCATTGCCACGACTCTAAGTCATTCAAAACGCGATGGTACTTGTGATGCACCAAAAACAATCTTATTAGCTACTGTATATCTTCATGTTTCAACCGGTTTTTTTAAGTATCAAAATGGATGGAGGCTCCTGAACGCGAGCAAAGCCTAGAAAACCATTAATAGAAGCCAAAACCATAGACCAATGCTGAAAAGCAATACATTATGGCTAAATAAACAGATAAAAAAATATGGATCTCCCAAGCGAAAATCTGCTTATGCACTGCAGAGTAATTCACAGTCCATCAATCGTACGGTAGGTGCTATGGTGCCTGCTAGTAGCTTTCAATCCTTGCTCTCTCTGTTGACCTTTCGGCCAGTGGGCAAACGGTGACACTTTGGTGACTGAAAGTGGTTTTCTATCCACATTTATCTCGACGGTCTGCCAGGGGCAAACGTTGATCTGTGGCTATAATTTTTACATGTTTAATCAAACCTAGTCCATTTAGGAGCTGAAATTAATCTAGGCCACTATCAGACCTTCCATGCGCTGCTAAGATAAATAACACGGTAAAAAATTACTGTTACAGTCACCCGAGTGTTTCAATGGTCACATGACGTGGGTCAACCTTTTCTCTCAATCAGTTTGTGTTTTGGTCAAAACTGCCCAAGTTTCACTTTTCATTCACATGTTGAGTAATACAATTATTTAGAACCTAAGCCGGCAAGTATGTCAAAGAGGAAATGTGTCACGTATAAGCTAAATCACTTTTAGTGTTGTGCTCCCAAATTAACGTGACGATTTACATAGCTTACCTGACAATTTCTCACTTGTATTTGGTAGTTTCCGAAATTTGGCTAAACAAGAGAGAGAGAGAGAGGGAGAGAGAGTATGACAACACAGCCAGCTAGAAGCGAGTTCCAGCTGGCGGCTAACCTTTAACTAAGCGCACCGATTTCAGTCGTGATTTCCATCCGGGTGGTCCTTCGAACCCAAAGCTGTTCCATTTGTTAATAAAATAGTTTTATAGGTCCTATGGAAATTAAAGTCTGACAACTTTAAATACCGGCGCAGACACTTCGTGATATAGAAGGTACAGAGATCACGGTACCTGGCAGATATCAACATATTCCGGATAATATAACTGTAATCGAGTTTAGAAATATACATTTAAATTACTGATTAACACATTATCATTTCGGAGGCCATTATAAGCGTGTGAAGACCGCGATTTCTAACGTGTAAAAACTCAAACCAAATACGTCTATAGGAGAACTAATAACGGTAGTCTTAGACGGCTGATCGAACAGTGGCCGTTCCAAACTGAGCTACTGAACATATCGGAAGCTTTTGTTGCGTGTGCGCATTGATAGTCCTTCAGTGTCAAGAGTAGTCAATATCTGTCATCATTTAAACCTGAAATTTCCTCATTCGTCCAACCCAGCTGTTAGGATCGACAACATAGTTTTTGGACATAATAGTCGCTCGTTCAGCTCCTTTCACGGCCAGCCACCTTCGTGCACAACAGTCCTTCAATAACTGTGTCACCCTTTCCTAAAACGTTCTCCGTTGAAAGTACAACAATTAAGAAAAAAAGAAAAAAAGAAAATTGTAAAAAATCGGTGTTACTAACCGGGAAGAAAAACTGATCTTTTGAGGGTCTGCGTTCGTAGCATTTCACTATCCCAGTGAATGATCGAAATTCGCTGTTCGTAAAATCATGTAGGAAAAAAGTATTTCATCGCTGGTTAAATTAAGGTTGGTGTGAATCATATTATTTTCGTCTTGACTAATTAATAGCTCTTTTCCTTCTTTATTTCCGAAAGAGTCGAGCAAAATCAGAAGTTTCGCTTCGCAGTGAGTCCGCCGCTTCAAACACACACGAGGGCATACACACGCCAAGTGAAATTAGTCAACTGGGATCAACGCACAGCACATCACGGGTACCGTCCGCAGGCAATCCGGACACTAAAAATGGATTAGTCTGGTTCCCGTCCTCTAGACTTTCATTTCCACAGGGCTCGGCCACATCAGAGACGTCATCAGACACGACGGGAAATTATGGAAGAGGATCTTAGCCGAACAATCTGTGAAATGGTTCGTTTTTTCGTTCACCATCCTCAAGGGAAAAGCTCACAGTCAACTCTTTCACCAGAAATCTACAAACTATCACTGGAACGTGTACTGACAACAAGGAGTGGAACCGGTATTGCGGGAACTCATCAGTTCATACTTTTACTAATCTCTGTAATATGCGGAATTTAAAGTTTGTTAACTGAAGGCATTTATTCATCATCGACTCCTGTGGCACATCAGAAAATTTCGCTTTTGTACTTGGTTACCTTAGAGACAGCCATCTTCATTCTGGAAAAGAATGAAGCAAATCTCCGATTCTTTTAAACGTTACTGTTCCCTTAGCCGCTGATGGAATAACAACGTACGTTTATCCTTAAAGGAATTACTAATTGAAAGCGGATTAATTTTCTGTTTTTGTGTCATAGTAATCGTTGCAAGAATTGACCTTTTTCTTCCGTAACACTCGTATCTACTGGCTTTGCTCTATGGAATAGAACCGTTAAATTTCGAAACCTGTGCGCACCTAACAAACTTTAAACGCACAATACTCCCGCTAACTCGATTCTCAGCAACGACAGTTTGTTTCGTCGTGTTCTTCCCCCTGGGCTCGGTCAGATGGAATTTCCATTCCACATTGTGTACATTGCAGTGTCTCTCACGGGGAACGATTTTGTCGCATCCACCATATTGAGTATGAAACAAGGTATTTCTTCACAAGCGGAGGCCTCTTTTCATTACGCTTCTTTTTCGCTCTCGGTGAAACACGATCCACTCGAGTTTGTTGGTAGATTTCATTTGAAAAAAGGACTGTTCCACTTTAATGCACTCTAATTCATTCGATTAAAAAATTATGCCTGTGCAGAAGACTTGAGGGTAGTGGTGAGTGCAAGGAACCGTTGCGTGGTGTAACTGGTATACCTGTTTGTTCTGTTTTGGTTTTTCATAGGCTATTTGATTCCCATAAATTGTTCGGGCAACATCCCGGGGACTGCTTTCCAAAATTCCAAATTCACTCCCCATTCTAAATGATTATCATCGAAGGAGATTGTCTGAACGATTTGTATTTCTCAACAGGCCTACTAATGACGCTCGTATCTAAACGGCAGTTGACTGGCTCGAAATAAACTGATTGCTCAGATTAGATTCCAAGTTACAGAACTTGCTCGAATGTTTGTTGTTTCAAAATGTTTCGAGGTTTAGTTTGGAAATATCACAGTGAATCAAGAAATCGTCCTGACTCAGCTTGACATGCTGCCTATTGGTTGGTCAACAGACTTTTGGGGTAGTTCATCACAACTTTGTAAAGGCAAATTACAACTTTGTGTCTGAGCTTCCTTTCAAATCACTTCGCGTTTTCTATTGGATCCGAACTTGGAAGTCTTCTCATTCTGTCATCCTTTTGTAACGATTCTCGCTAAGTGATAATTTGTGCTGTCGCCCATATTATTCGTCCATTACGTTGGTACCCTTCTTCAACCACACCTCCCAGAGCGCGATTAATCTCTGTTGTATCCGAACAACAGAATCCATTTACCCAAACTACTTCTGCAGACTTTCGGTATTTCACCAACGAAACGTGTGAATATCACATTTCGTATTCCAAAAGTGTTTGCCCCCTCCTCAGAGTTCATACGTGAAGGGTAATGATGCTTCTGTCACCGGTCGAGATAGCCTTGTATCGAAAAGCATACAGGCTGAGTTGACCACGTTCTCGCCCGCAGGTACGCGAAGCCCCAACGTCAACCGGCCATCCTGACGAGTGTCAGGTAAGTGGCTCGCCCCTGTCTAAAGTTTAAGTCATTTGAACTAGAAGCTTACTCAGATCTGCCTGAATCAAGTGAATAAGTGAGACGTGACTTCGTCCGATCAAACACATCAAAAGTAGTCCGATGATTCACTCCGGTGACTCTCGTGGCGACGTCTGTTGAAGTTTAATGTAGGAAATGTGCACTGTACTAGTTTAAGCGTACATGCGGTGCGCCCACTAAGACGACCGTATACAGCGGTGTCCGAAAGATAGCCACCCTTTTTTCGACGTCCGTTGATGCATGCATCAGACATAAACCTAAGGCGGGCATATCACAGCATCCAAACAAGTTGATTCATTCGATTCACCCCAAACGGAATGAAGCGGGGCAGGATGCTGCCCAGCCTTTGTTGCGATTGCGTCATTTAAAGTGGGCTGTATGAGCGTAAATCAAAATGCGGTACCTCTTTTTAAATTTCCATGAATAAAACCGACCTTGATATGATTTTCCTTTAAGTCTATATGAAAGGATGGGCTACTTGAAACGGGACGATATCACAAGAGAACCAATCGGGTTTTCTAATCCAAAAGCCAGTCTATTTGAAGGCTCAATTTAAGATTGAATAGATGGTTGTTTGTGCCAGTGATTTGAATTCCTCCCATGACTCGCCATGAGTCGAGGCCATCAACCAAAAATTGATTCATTGAATCATTCATTTCTTATCGACGTCGCTGTTAGTCTTCTTCATCTTTGTGTTGTGTTGAGATCAATAAAAGTTTCTGCATTCGTCAATCTTTCACAACTATCTTCTTCCGGTTTAGCGAGTGCTTCACAATTCTAGAACATTTGCGAATGCAAATAAAATTTGGGATGCACAGATAATCTTTTTTTTCCTAGTCATACGGTCATGGGGCCATGGCCCTGTTATGATTTCCTGAGGTTTTCATTGGGTTTTTAGCGGGTGAACAATACGAGTTGTACTGATTGGCATGAATTTTGCCTGTGGGCCGTTATAACACATTGCACGTTAGCAGGTTAGTAACAACACACGTTTGACCCGAAAAACGTGTGCAGTCCTCCAAAGGACTCGAAGTGTTCACGCTTACTTGTAGAACCGTTTTGTTATAAACACATCCAGTTAACTGAACAACACGATCTGGACACAGGCAATATCCACAAGAAAAGTGATCGGATGCGTAGATTTTCTAGGCTCACAATATGACCCGATTCTGTGAAAATCGATCCACAATCATCTCGATAACAAAAGAAAATCAGTGATGTTTCGGACAAGGAATTTGGTTAACCATAGGCGGTCAGCATGCATCCTGTACGAAAGAAATTTGTAAGATATTTGAACCGTTCCATCGCTAATCGCTGTTGCTTCGATTTGAAGCTTGTGAAAGTACTACGCCCATATCGGTAAAATTAAAATTGTGACACAAAGACAAAATGCGAATGACGTAGTACATTTTAGAAGTCTCTTGTGCAGTTCGTTGGACCCTGCTTTGTTGAACACTGCATGACCAACGTAGTTCATGAGTGAATTTTACATTGTTACTTCGACCGTCATCGAAACATCGCTTTGCAAGTAAAAGATTTGTGGGCCTTGGGTGTGTAGTAACATAATTGTAAAACTTGTAAGTAGTAGTCAACTTGTAGAAAATGATCGACTAGTACAAATTGTTAGTCTTTTGCAGTCCTGCTCTGTTTTTTCCAAGCACATGCTTTGATTGTTCGTTAGAATGAGTACATTCAGCAGCAACACAGTGCGCCGCACAGGCTTATTTTAAGTTATTCGTAATCAGGCCAATACAAAAAATTAAAAAGATTTACTGTAAATGAGAGGGAGATGGTAGGTTGCAGTTCCAATAATAAAACAAGCCAAAGATCAAAATATATTCCCGAAACTTAACAGTTACGCTAAATTCCGAACAAAGCTGGCTCTGACGCATGCTGGGATTCATTTTATCGAAGATGCGAGGCTGGAATATCTTAAGCGGTATTGGACCATTCTAAGAAGAAACCGACTCCCAGTCGCTCGCGTCTCTTTAAGCCGTCAGGCTCTTAATGAGCGAGATGCTTTGTCCGACTGAATAAGTGAATCGGAAAGGAGCCATCTTAACTCTTCACAAGTCCTTAGCAAAGAGACGAAGGAAGTGAAACAGACCGCCATATCATACGTCGACTCCAGTGTTACCGAGCAAATTCAACAAAAACTCTATTCAATAAGAAAACTCATCAACTCGGTAAAACCAGCTGATGAATTTTTTTCTGACCCAATGATATGCGTTCACAATTACTAGTGACATAACTTGGATAAAACGTTGTTTGAGATACTCTGTCGCTAGGACCAAACTTTTGATGTCCCGGAAATAAGACTAAACAGTTGGACATGGAAGTCGAATTTGACAACCTGTTCGCGCAGGTCCCAAATCTGGTTCCATTATCACCAAATAGACTAGAGAAACTAAAGACTACTTTGTTGATGTCTGCTACCACTTCAGCGACACCAAATCGTCAGTCAAAGAAATCGTGACTACGGAGCACCTAAAGCGCTTTACAAAATTGCAAACCAACAAAGAGGTTATCTTATCAAGACCAGACATAGATACAGAAATTGTAATCCTCAGTAAATAAGACTAAAAAGAAAAGATGAAATATTTACTAGGAAACTCGTCAAAGTTCGTTTAACTCGACCAATAAAGGTAAAATGATTCAGATAGAAAAAATCGAGTTCCAAGAAAATGCGGTTGTTGAAACAGGAGGGAATCATAGATACATCTAAGTTTAAAGGATACGACCAACTGTGACGGTCATCACGAGACTATACGGACTGCCGAGGGTACACAAGAAAGGGTTTACTTTAAGACCTATCCTAGACATGAGCATCTCGCCCTAGCACATGATAGCGAAGTGGTTAACTGGGTTGCTGGGGCCGCAGAGGTTAGCAGTCTCAAAACACAGTTTGCGAGACACATTCAACAAGACTCATCCGAATGTCCGATTGACACGTGAAAAGGAAAAACAACAGGACAGCATACTTGTATGTTTACATAAGTCGTCGGTTGGATGGCTCCGCACAGTTGCCCGTATAAAGGAAAGGTACGTGGAATGACCAGTACATTCAATTCAGCATTTTCGTGCCGCTTAAAGTAAAACGAAATCTAATGCGTTACTTAATTACTAGGGCACAGAAAATCTGCATTGAAGATGCTACAGAGGAGAACCTTCGTTTTCTACGGGATATGTTTCGGCAGAACGGTTACCCTGAAAGTTTCATTGATGTAATCGTGGAACAATCTGAAGAACAACATAAAAAAGAAAATGTAGGAAAGAAAGCCGTGTACATCAGTTTGCCCATTAGGGGTGACACTCCAGCGGACGTCATATATCACCGATTGTCCAGAGCTGCCGATAAGGTGTTCCAAACAGTAAAAGTCACCCATGCGGTCAAGCCTGAAAGATAGTGCGCCAGATTCTATAGTTTCATTCTACGGATACGCATTCACTTGTTCTTTGGGGCAGCGTACATTGGCCGTACATCCAGGGTCCTACCAGAACGGATTCGTGAACACCACCCGGCTTGGTTAAACACAAGCAGTGATTAAAACTATCATCAGTACTGTGTTCATGCTTGGTTGATTTCAGCTACTTAGTGAATGTAACTGAAGCGTTCAGAATAAACTACAGAGTCCAGAGTAGGTTATCAAGGCTGGTGAAGTCCCGAGTCTTGCCTATAGCTGAGGCTGTATGCATTCGTCTGTAAGACCCCCTTGTGTGCCAAAAAGTAGGTCTTTCAAACGCTGAAGCTTTCCTGGCCTACTGGGCACCCCCGAAAAAATCTCTCGAGTCCCTTACCGACCCTGGGCACGGGTATGCTTTACATCCCTCCTCCACCTGTATGAAACACAAGCACACACAACAGTGGGTATATTTTGACTATTAGCACTGTAATCTACCACCCCCTCTCAATTATAGTAAATCATACTGAACGTTATTTACTGAAAACGAGCCTTTTCTTCACACTGTGTTCTTTTCTCAATTTGCTCTTTGGGATTATTCTGAAAGAATGAGTACAGTTACACAAATTTGTGCATCATCATTCTGATATTAAAATACAACCCGCTTACTAGTCTACTGATTTATGAAATGCTGTTCAGAAAAGTGAACTTCACGTAAGCAATATTTTATTCGTCTGCTGGGTCCAGCTTAGTGCTATCAACCGTTGGGTCGTTTACTGAGACATGAGCGTGTCGACTGCAATAAAAACCCGGAAAAAGGTGAGTTTGAGGCCAAGTAGTTGCGTTAACATAATAGTGAACACATTCTACTTCACAATGTACCCAGATGGAAAAAATTATGACTGCAACTGAAGATCGAATGTATCAGTTAGGCAAACTCTAACACTTCCTGACAGCTCGGTTGAATTGCCAGCGGCGTTTTAGACAAACTGTGTCAAACTAACGATTTATTTGAAGCAGCAAGCCTTTTTCGAGCCATGCTTTTCGGATTACAAGTGAATTTTTATTTTCCCCTGATCAAGCGTTTCATCTGCTTACCGAAAGATTCTGATTTCTGTTCGACATTCATGCTCTGCATAATAGCAGAGCAAACACGCTATGAATGAAAAGTTCGTGTGACCCAGCATTCCAGCTGATCCGTTAGGAGTAAGCATAGATGATGAATCCATTTCAGAATTTCATGGTGATTCGTTAGAAGTAATTCATCGGACAGACGAAACCAAAAATTAACACAAAAACTAGAACTCTAGTTTATTTATGTCTGTACGCTGAAGGCCGGTAAAGCTAGTCCCTGAAAAACATTTTTAACTTTGTAACATATACATTTGAGCAAATAAAAGCGACCGGTAAGTTCCTATCTAATGCCATTCCAATTGAACACAGTAACGATGTTATTACTCTAGTTACCAGCAACGACTGGAATGTTACCGACCCCAGATTACCCCTCAGAATGATATGTCACTAGGGCATGGTATGAGGGAACCCAAGTATTCATGGCCCAGGATTAATCACCTGATCTTCCCGGTTGGTGGATGATTGGTGTGGGAGACTTCTACACGAGTTTGGGTTTCGTAGATTCTCCTGGCTCTGTAGTAATCGCCGCATGTTGTTGTAATCGCGGATTCAGAATCAGCCCACTCACTCCATGTACGAAGTCTCTGAGAGTAGCGTTTGTTTGCCACTACAGTCGCAGTTATTTAGGAAGATGTAAGGACTTGCCAAAATATGCTGTCTTGTTCAATCCGTCTGATCACTTGCAGCATGTCATCTCGCTGACCACATGCCGGAACACGTTGGTTCACGTGCGATTCGCAGGATATATTCCGGAACAGCTTCGCTCTAGCCTGCCTAGACAACTGACCAATAAGAACTGTGGCAACATGCGATCCCGAGATTCAAACATTCCTCAAAGGCCATTGAACGGAATGTATTCCACCAGTTAGGATATCCTTAATTTTGTAATATAAACGCATGGGCTATACATGGGGCTCAATCGTTTTTCTATTGTTATTGAGTTCGTTCGCTTAGCTTGGATCAGAGCCGAGTCAGTACCTATTGGTCATACTTCTCTGTTCGTTACCGTGACTGGCCTAACTCTATGTACTGGTTTCAAGTTCAAATACTACATCTGGTCTGTAGTTCCGGTGTGTCGTTGGCTAACAGTTACAATTTAAGCTTGCTTTGCCTTTTAGGTGCTGGCAGTTTCCCGCTGAATGCGAACAACGAAATAATTGGTAATAATTTCGAAGACGTTACAAGCTATTTACAAAATGATCGAACCCAGGCAGATTCAAGGTTTTGTTTATACGGTAGCTTATTCTGGTTCTCTGAATGCTCCGCATCAGCAATCAGTCGAGCTCCGAGCTCAGACTTGCGTTTGAGTGCTTATAATACGGCCGAAAGGAAGTCTGGAATTCTAGTGGAATGTTGCGACTGCGTAGCAGTGCCTTCAAAATTCTTTGAACGGTACTCACGTCAGAATTCCGGGAGAAGCTCAGCTATTCGTCAACGAATGCAAGGACCGTTCCATTGGCAGTCAGAAAACGGGAGTGGAACATTTTTGCCGTCTGCATTCCTGGATGTTTAAGATTCTGGTTGGCTGATGTTCAGCCAAAATGACATCGCGGTATTTGGAATAGCAATATTGAATTCGAACGGTAGAAATAAAGAGGAAAGCAATAACAACTGAAAATACGTTTCCCCAGGTTTATTTGCAGTTCATGTGTTTGTATATAAAGTAAGAAGGGTCACATTTGGGGAAAATCTTCCGTCAAACGAACCTAAAGTTTGTTTGAAGGTCCCGTTCTCGTGTGTCCAAGGTTCTGATAGCCTGTCCAGACCGAATCTGCTACGGACGGCACCACGTGACTTTCACGCTGACTCATCGCACTCTCACATTTAGTCACGGCTCACAAAAGTTTAGTTTTTGTCTCGCAGATTTGGCGAATTTCATCCAAGAGGAAAAGGGTCCGCTGGTTATGATGAATACCTGTACAGACCTCGTGACAACATTTGGCAAAATGTCGCTATCGTCTGCAAATACGGCCCAAGTATTCAGAATCGTGGCGATTCATGAAAATGGAACGTGAACATACATTGTTGGTCATTGGTCAAAAGACACTGTCAATGATGTTTCTATCCAGGATCCATATACATATGTATATATAGAAGCAGCAAGTATTATCTGGATGAGTGAACAAAATTAGCCCGGGAGCACACGACCGGCTTCTCGGTTATTGTCGCTCGTCAGGTATGCGTACCCGATGCTCTCTTGTCCAAACATCCACATACTTGTACACTCCGAATTGATTAATATTTCTCACCAGAATCGAATCTGTAGCATCAGGAGTGTGCATGGGAGCTCTTCGTCGAAGAGTCCACAGAAGAATGACAACTGTGATTCGTTGATAATTGTTTGTCAGTTGGGCTGAGCCAACCTTAGGAAAGAGGGCAGAATGCCCCGCTAACGTGAGTCCTGATTGCCCGAATTCTGGTGCGCACCGAAAAAGAAGTGTAAAAATATCATGATAATCGCACATGAAGATACTCGTGCGTATACTTGATGAATGGCGATAGCCGTAAAACCGCAAAACGTTTCCCACTTCTCGGAAACTCCTCCATTGCTCCTCCATTCCTAATGGAGAAACACGTTGCTTTCAAAAGACCAACATCTGACCTCAGAATGATCAATTCATTACGTGAAAAATCATAGCTCTGTATGTACGGGGTCACATGCATCTGCAATATACACACGGTCTATGTTTTTCGATATGGTTCACGTGGGACTTAATTTGGGATGAACAGCAGATAAAGAGACTAACACGAGCCGAAGTCCAGCAAATGCATCAGCCAGCATCAACACACACACACACAAGCATAATTAAGATGAGAATACAGTTTATCCTTTAAGAATCTACACGCCTAAATGACCCGATGACTGAGTCGGAACGCTAATGTGCATAAGAAACTACTTTATTGTGGTTTGCCGGTGCGTTACAGTTATTCCGTTTTGGTTGTGTAATGTTATTTGGAAATTAGTTTGAGCATAATCAAAATAAATTAGGAAAATTATTAGGTTAAGTTGAAAAACAATAGGTTTAATTAGAGAATGAAGCGCTACCACTGGGCAAACTTCTTTGCACGACTTACTCAGCAACCCGACCTCAATGATACTGGTTCTATTCTCCTACTTCTAGTATTTGTTTGGTCTTTCAGACTCATGAAGGCGTGAAATTAAGATAGACATTTTGAAAACACCATCCCTTTTCGAGCAGACAATATCTCGCCTAAACAGTAGCCGATCGGACAACGCTTGCAGCTACTGTGGGGTAAGTAAAATCGTGTACTTTATAACCCCGAAACTCTTTTTTTTTCAATAATCTGAGTCGCAAATGTACCTACTTGAACTCTGACTCATGAGGCTGATTTGTGCAACTCAGGTCACTAATGTTATCGGGTGTTGATGATAATTCATTATAATAAACTCATACCATGTTATATAATGGCCATGAGAATTGTTTAGTCCTACATGGTGTGCGAAACTCACTCCCTAAAATGGGTCGGTGGGGTGGGGTTCTGTCAAACTGACTGATCGTCTGAGGTATAACTATCTGCACCATGTGCTTTACCATGGGATACGTAAGTTAAGCTGCCATCTGTGACACGTGATGCGATGGAAGCTTATTAAGTCGATCTTTATGCCACTGTTCACATGGGTAGGTGGTAGTTTGGGTTAGTCCATACTTCGGTGCTCACCTGTTTAGGGCGTGATTACCGGAAGTACCGCAAGTGTACTGGAATTGACCGTGACTGTGTCGATTTTAAACATGCCCATGGATTCTGACTTTTGTCTTGCATGCTGTGAAATTCATTATTCTGGTAAAATCCGGTCTAATGGAGGATTGGTGTAATGAGCTTGGGTAGACTAAAAGAATGGGTTTTCTGCTTTACCCATGTGATAAGCAGGTGAGGTACATGTAACCCTCTCCAGAAAAACGACGCCGATTTGTTTATGCTGACTGCTGGTCGACCAGCTACACATCTGAGCTTTGACATAAGGATAAGCCTAATATACTCCTCAACCGCGGGTGAAAGCCTTAAAAGCAAAGTAGTATTCTATTAGGATGTTGGAATAGCTGACAAGTTCAATGTGACTACTCAAACGGTTCACTGTCATGTTACGAGCAAAATGCAGAACTGATTTTCGTTCAACAATCGAAAGATTTTTCAGCGTCGAAACGTCAATTTCAGTCCAATTCGAAGATAAATAAATATTCGCCAGTTCTCCCCCGGTTTCACTATGAAAGTCGTACATCCATTACTGAATAATAATGATCAAAATATCGATGTGGAATAAAGATTAAAAGGTTGATCGCAGCATAGGAAACTTCACATTTTTTTTAAAATTTTCTGTTTATTTTATGACTGCTGGCTAAGTTCAACCAGTATGTTCTTTCGTTGAGTTGATCGATATGAGTGGATATTCGTGTCTGTATGCTACGACCAAATGAGTTGTGAAAGCTAAACACGTCTAAGGGGAAAAACCATCAACAAACGGCCGCAGTCTTCGTATATCGTCTTCTCGGGCCTGAAACGGAGACGAACAGAAAATTTCGGACTGCTTACGAATTTAGGTCTGTAAAACTTCGTTAACGGATTTAGCATAAATTGCATTCCGATGAATTGCGAAACTCAGTGATTCACTGCAGGGGTGGAGTCCACCATGCGTTTTGGGACCACGTGATCAACATCTGATTGTGATTTGACTACCGTTTCATGTAACCACTAACAGTCTCGGTGGACTGCAATATTTGGACTTGGAATTAGTATAGGAAATTTGGTCATTCACGGTAAGAAACGGATACGAATTATCAATAGGTTCTGAACTGGGTCCGACCCAAGCTAAGCAAACAAAGTTAACAATAAGAACACAACAGAAGGGAAGATTGTTCGAGTTGTATTTACAGCTCATGGGTTGATATACCCAGGTCGGGAATATCCCTTCGCGGAATGTTGGATTTCACGGCCATCTTGTCTACACAGGCCAACGTGAAGCTGTACCGGAATGCTTCACGTGATTTACACGTAAACTCACCACATGAATATAGTTCAGCCTCGTTGAGCAGAAATCGAGGTCGTTGCCTGAGATCAGCTCGCAGATCAGTCTGGATTACCGGATTCATCCGTGTCTTGTTCGGTTTGCAAAGGATACTGTGACTGAAAAGAGGGTATCACTACTGAGTCTGCGCGTGTGACAAGCATGTAAATCTAGCTTCTGAGCTTGTTCATGTTGTGATGACTGTTTCCAGACTTATTCTTCCTTTCTAGCTAACTATTCGGTTTATAAAGGTACACTCTGTTGTTGATTGTTTTTATAGGGCTTCTTAAAGTCCCCAGATCGGTTTCTCGATAGTTTAAGGAAATCGTGGTCCATGTACTTCTTGGTATTAATAATTAAGAAATCTCAAATATTTTCGCACAGTTACGGAACTGCAGTCTACAATGCTGGCGGTATTGTCTCTTATCTTACTCAAGTCCCATTTTTCCCGGGTTCTCGTTTGTCCTAGGAAAATCACTTGCGACGTAGGGTGCGGTTCTTCGTGCTTAATGCAGCTTTAAAATAGTCTCAAAGAATTTTGAAACGCTGATAGACACAAAACTCCAAGTCCGTTAAGTTGGACGTAAAATCGCTGTTGACGCATCCAGGACATTAGCAAGCAAGATACCAGTTCTCTCTCTCTCACACACACACAAACGATCGAGGAGTAATGGAATGCCAGATACCTTTGGCCCACTTCCTTCTTACTGAGTTTCATAATGAGTTACAGTGTCTGAAAGTCGTGATGACAATAAACAGACTGATTAAGTAAATCGACATCTTACAGTCCCACCTAAATGAGTTTGTGCAGTATTTGTAAATAAAATAGTAACATGAATTTGCTCAATCACATCAATGCCGCGGTACGGATTACCAGTGTTCACTGGAATGACTCTTATCTAAACTACTTCGCTGAAGACAACAACATGACAACAGCAAACGGAAGACATGTTCACGTTCGGTTTACTTACGAGGCTTGCTTTCATAGATAAAACAGGAGAAATCACGGCTAGTTGAAAACACTCGATTCGATTGCATCCTGGGTATGTTTGAAATTCACTATCGCCCGTCGCCTTTGGAGGCCATAACAAAGCAATACCGGACTGTGTCACGTGGCTGGCAAGTAGACTTCCCGCTGCTTGTCAATAGATATTACAAAAAGTTGCGAAAGGTCTTTCGAAATGATTTAGTAATGTAAATCAGTATAAATACATTTGAGATTCTATCATTTCTGATCAGATTTATGATTTCCACTTACATGAGGAGTTGATCGATGGCAATCTCCTAGTAAAGTGCCTTGAATTCATCGTGAACCGCGAGCGGTGTCTGTGCGTGCATGAACCCATGATCACGCAGATATCAGGAATACTCTTTTTTCATTTACCATGCTGTGTCACTTGGCTTCGTCATATTGGTATACTTTGTCTCAATAGATATATGTTTGCTTTTATTTATTAGGAACTCTGAATCAGTTACTGGAAACCTAGTGTTTCTTATAAGCATAAGATTCATCAATATAACACGGAATAGCATTATAACAAGACATTCAGCCGAACGGCTGCTGTTCCCAATTTTTTCCAAATGCACTGTATATTATCCACTGATTATCTCTCTGATATCTGCAATTTTCTAATGGCGTGGAAACTTGACGTTCACAATAATAATAATAATAACAATAATAATACTTCCCCGATATCAACTTCCTTGCTACACAAGGCAGGTTACAGTCACGGTAGAAGGGATAGATGGGGTTAGACTGTTGAAGGAAAAATGACTTTCAGTGACCATGGCTTTGTGAAAAACTATGTGCATCGCATGTCATCATTGCGAGCCGGGAGTTGTTAATTGTATTTAATTTCGGAATTAACTCTATTTGTGCTTAGTTGTGGCTATGTGAGGATACCGGATAATCGTTGCCGAGGGAATTTTG
This sequence comes from Fasciolopsis buskii, assembly GCA_008360955.1. Taxonomy (NCBI): domain Eukaryota; kingdom Metazoa; phylum Platyhelminthes; class Trematoda; order Plagiorchiida; family Fasciolidae; genus Fasciolopsis; species Fasciolopsis buskii. The sequence goes on along the minus strand of LUCM01002133.1, from coordinate 360,723 downwards.
GTTCGCCCACGGTACAGTGGGCCCTCCAGTTGTGATTACCAGTGAACAAAACGAAGTGGGTGCCAACCTTCCATCCGTAATGGAGGTGATCAGCGAGATAGGTTTTAATGAAAGGTGTAAGGCAGCTGGGCCAAAAGCACTGTCACCATTCTTCTTCAAGAATCGTGACGAAGTGTTAACATCACAGTTGGCAAAACTAATGGGATCAATCCGGATGAGAAAAGGGATTCCTAAGGACCAGTCTAAATCCGTGAGCGTACCAATTTAAAAATTAATACACCTTCATGTGTAAATCACAGATTAATCAATTCTATAAACACCGCACCCAAACTGTTCGCGCGAATTATGCTCCATCAATTAACTAGCACTCGTGAAATGTGCTTGGACGAGAACCAAGCAGGTTTATGTCCCGATTGGAGTTGTACTAAACTAGTTCTGACTTCGCATTAGATCTCAGAACATAGACATGTGTTCCGTAGGCCCACGACTTTCGTCTTTGTTGATTTGAAAATAGCGTTTGACTGAGTCTGTAAGGAAATTCTGTGAAGCCGTTTTTCACTGGAGGATGAGCCAGAGAAATTCGTCTCATCTTTCTAGTCTCTGTATTCGAACAATCGAAGCAAAATTCGTAATTATGGTGGTGTTTCGATAGGATTCGTCGAGATAAGTGGTGTTCGTCAAGGTTACCCTTTTTACGTTTTCATCCTAACTTTGTCATTGAGATGTTAATGGAGTAGAGCCTTGTCCTCATGTGAGAGTAGTGGTATCGATATTTGTTCACATAGGAGACTGCACAACTTAGAATATGTGGATAATGTTGTGCTACTTAGTGAAAATGAAGTGAAAGCCCAAGTAAGTTGCAGGCTTTTTCTCGATCGTCTAAAAGATAGTGTAGGCGTGTTTCGTATAGGCTTTTATAAATTCCACTCGTAGAATACCGTGGCAGGAATGGATTTGCTCAAACCTGATCTTGTTCTCTTGGTGAAATAATTCGTTGAGGTCGATTGATTCAGTTACCTGTGTTGTTGTATCTCACCTGGTGGTCGCATATCGGACAGAGTGTCTCCGTTCGCACAGAGGGTCCCAGTGAATTTTGATAGTTTAAAGCATCTGTGGCGCCGACGTGACATCCAGTTGTCGATCGAAGGTCGAGTATACATGGCAGCAGTAAGGTCGATTTTACACTACCATTCCGAAATATGACCATTGAGATCAAAGGATATGCAAAGGTTTTCGGTGTTTGAACACCGTTTTATTTTCTTATTATCGGTCGAATATATTCGGAGACATGTGAGTGGCGCAGAAGTTAGGTGTAAAGTACACTGGGTCTTAGGGTCTAGTGTTTAGCACAAGTACCGAATCAGAATGTGTTGAGGTGGTTGGGACGTTTTGCTTATATACGCAGAACGACTGCCTCGTCGTACGTCGTTCCTCGAGACGAGTATTGATTGAAGGATAGTTCTGGGTGGCCAGTGGATGATATGGGAAAAATTGTATGAAAGCGTAAACCAGTGGACTGGTTCGTGTAGTTGCAGTTGGACTACCGGATTGGGGTCCACGAGATCCATCGAGGTGAGGGTTGGAGACAGTGGGTGATATTGCTGAGTGCTGCATTCAGTAACGTTTTTGCATTGAAGACCTTCCTTTTTGTAGAGTTCTTCAAGTTACCGTGTTGCCTTTGATCTATCATTCGTCCCTGTTCTTTTTTGTTTGAATAAATGACGCCATGAGGTGTGCTCGAAAACGAGAACTGGTTCGTGCAAGAGTATTGGTTGTCCTCATTGAACTGAACCGTTAACGACATAATGCATGGCTTAACTGAGTCGACAAGTTAGGAAACGTAAGTCGATGCTCAGGTATAAGCTACGTATTTTCGAGTTACGGACAGCGATTGATTCGTTGGGATTGCTGTGACCAACAGCAAACACAAGACCGCTGTCATCATCAAGTTTCCTGTGTACATTAACCAGAGGGAAACATCAGTGAAGTAACATCTTCGGCTCAATGAAAGTCCCGAAATGTTTGCTTTTCACCCCGGTGTTTTGCTCTAGCGTCTATGCAAGCGACAGTTTCCCTGTGACGGGATGTGTCACGTGACTCGGAGGCAGACACCTCACATTGTTGGTCCTACAGTAGACAAACTGCACGACATTGGCTAACTGGTCACGAATAGTATCAACATACGGCTTTCATCGTTAATAATGCTTACATGAGTCTTGTGGGCATGGAGAACGAAATGCCTCGGAAAACGCCAAATGTACTTTTGTCCAGAATAGAAGCTATTGAGTGAAGAATAGTGTTGAAGACCTCAAGATTCAACGTGGAAATTTACAGTGAATTTAGTTGGATCACGTATACTAACGTGAAGAATCGTTTTTCGTTTCTTTTGATTTTTTAATAGTGAAATGGCAATGCACATGTTTTTGCAGACGCAGGCCGCGACGAACGAAGGTCTGCCAAATGGGGAAGCTGATCGGCAGTGGGAGGACTGGAACCTATGACCTTCTTGTCTAAACTCCCCGACAAGACTCCTCGGATGATACGAAATGAACGTGGTTGGGAGATGAATAAAAATGGTGTTATATAGATTTTACTAGAAAAATTTGATTTGCCGATGCTAACAGGGTTTTGTGTTACTATTTTAAACAGACTACTAGTAGCGTGAAGGAACTCACTATAAATGGTGAGTTTAACAAAATCTTGAAGAGAGGCAAAGAGCGGAAAGATGGACAAACTAATTTGCACCTCGCACAATTCCGACAACCATTCCAACTCGTGATACAATTCACCATGTGATATCACTGCTCAAATGACCACTAACAAACCATGGAAACAGTGTACAGCTGTTTCATCCTTGTTAGGAATCATCAGCAGTGCATATCCACCGCGCCCGAACTGGGACGCCAACTCAGGACGAACGATTCTGAATCGAATGCCTTAACCATTACGCTACCGGTTTGTTGAACTTCACCACATGATGTTGCACCTATCCGTCACCGGGAAGGGGGTTGTTGAGGCTAAACCGAGAGCGAAATAAAGCTGCTAAGAGCTTGGTATCCTAAGCGAATTCGATCTTCGTTCACCGCAGCAGCATTGATTTAGGCAAACTTTGCTGGCAATGGACTCATTGGACATGTTTTCGTTTGTCCAAAGACCTTGAGTCATAAGATCTTTTGTTTATCGCCAAAATGTAAAAGAAACTAGCAGGATGTAAATCGGATGTACCGGCTTGCTTCCCGATGCCACCCTGTTCACAATAGTAGTTACGTTGAATGCCGCATTCGAGGTCAAGCCTCAAGTCATCAACGCAACGTACCCAGAGACATTCACCTAATCTCATTTTGGGCATCATCATGAGCAGAAGTTGGGTCAAATTACGTTGTGGTATCTAATCTGATTGATCGGCACTATGAGGCACCATAAAAATTCGGGCTAAGAGAGTTATGTGGAGGCAATCACTAACCTGGCGGTATGCTGGTCCACAGCCAATATGAGGAGTGGGTCAATCGTTTACAAGGTATTTCAAGTTAATTTGATTTTGCGACCGATGTATTTTGGTGACAATAATACCACTTAATAGTAAACAGATGAAACCGATCAGAAAATACTACTTATTACCATGGTTGAATAAGAACCGATAAGTTGTTTAAAAATGAAAATCAATGGGGACATGTGGAGGAACAACTAATTTATCTCCTTTGAAAAATATTACATTTACATGTATTGCGTCGGTATGCACTGAGTATGATTTGATCCCACGGGAGCTAGAAAATACCGCTTTAATTTTGAATTTTCCGACGATAATTCAGCCTCAGCGCAATATGTCTTCGGAAAAATTTATGCGTGTAACACTTCTGCGGTACATCGTCTTCTGAACCAAATTGTTATAATGAAACCCCCCAGTCCGAGGTATGATGATTCACGACGTATTCCTAGAGAAAGGTATCAAATAAAAGTCTTTTCCCGAACCCCATGTTAGCCTCAGCCACGTAGGCCCTAAATATTACTGAGCCGATTGAAATTTGAAATGCTATCAGCCTCAGCGGTGTGCGCGTTGGCACACATCGAACTTCGCCGTTTCGAGAGTTGTGTACCGAACGACGTTCGAAAAATGTGGCTTTGGAGCTAGAATAATGTACCAGAAAGAGAGCCATTCATCCTGCGTTACTTTATACCACGTGCAGGACCCCACCTGCCAACACTGCCAACTTGAAACCGGCCAGGAATACACAGCGGCCACTGACACCGCATACGTCACCGGTCCACACTCGCTCGCCGCTTTACGGGCTGGTGAGGCTCGAAGTCAAACGACCTTGAGTTGGCTCCATGATTGGCTGAAGGAGAGGCAACCATAGTAAAGCCAAATTCACCACAACCCGATTGGTTCATATTCACCCAATAGGAGAGAAAAACTTCGTCTGGTCGATAGTCCACTCAATGAACAACGCACGCAACCCTTGCACTGTTTTGATCGTGGAGGAGGGATCTGTCCCTTTGGAACTTTGCTTATTTTCGTTCACGTAAGTTCGTTTTGCAAGGCAGTTATTTCAGCATATATCACGGAAGCGAGCATTTGAATTTCTGCAACGGTGCATTATAAATTCTAGGGTTTTCGTTTTAACGCTGGTCAACGACTTAATTTTGGGAACCTGGCGTTCATTAGCGGTAAAATATACATTTTGGAAATCAGCGGCTGGTTTTATCATTTCTGGTTAATTGGTTGTTTACTTTTTAGACCTCGTAGTATATTTGAGTTTGTATGGTTCTGAATAACTCATGACCGGGTGGTAATGAAACTGAAATTGCTTTGCTCGTGAAATTGATAGTGATTCACCCAGGGAATGGGCTCCAAAACTGCGGTACGCTCAGTGTAACATTTGTCTCTGGAATCACACTTAGAGGAGCATTTGGTCGTAGTAAATCACTACAGTTTACCAACCTGATCAGATTGTTTCATCACTCAGAATCAAATTGTCTGGCAGTATCAGACTACTTCAGCAGATGAGATTCAGTACATAAATTATCTAGAAAGTTAACCTTGGATAACGCTGACCTAATATCGAACGGACTATACTCTATTCCTATAAATGCCTATTCAGATGTCATCAATTGAAAAGTAGGAGGCTGGTGGCTGGTAAGCGATATACATCCCATGAATTTAACTGATTTAGGATTTTTTCTACACGGCAAAAATTCCCGGCCAGTGAAATAAATTTCCCTATTTGAGATGCGTCGAAGTAAACCTGGCTAATGATGCATTCACCTTTGGTATTTTAACTTCGGTTCGTTTCAATATTATTAACTCTAAGTGTATTCCTTGGTCATTTCTCTCATCTCGTGCTAGCCAAAACTGATCATTCTGCGCTTATTTCTAGGCCTCTGCTAATAACCGATGGCTTGCGTTTTGGGAGCAAACCTGTGCGTTCATTGACGGTTTGAAAAATTTATTTCGACCCTCCTTGGCGAATTAGTTGGAGATATAAACTAATTGTAATATGGATTGTTTTAATCTTTGTATAACATATACGGGGACTTTTTCAGTTAAATTCTGATTAGGTATAAGAATTGCGGGACGGGTTTTCCCACACAACTTACCCATATCGTCGTTTTGACTAAAAGTAGTATTCGGTAGCATGGGCTACAGTGAATCTTATGAGTTAGATTAACACTTGTCTTGGTTATTTTTCAAGAAACAAGAATCACGCTAGAAGATATTATCACATAGAGATATTGTGCCTTCAGATTCAGGGCGAAGGGTAAAAACAATGAGCGAAAAAGGAGAAAGAACAAGAAACAGTATGTAGAATTCACAACACATGTTGTTTCCCATCTCCACATCAACGGTCATCCGTCGAAACTCATGAGTCCTCCGCGGGCTTGGTAGGCTACAAGGTGCTTTTCACTGAGTCATGCATAGTTGTGTATGACATAATTTTGAGATTTGTTGTTGCCACAGGATAATGATTCAGAAAAGGCTCAACAATCTACCAACCAATTTCTTCCAATTCTTGTTGGTTTAGTATAGATAACAGGTCCATTTAAGTACCTGCTTTTGTATATACGCGAAGCTTTCATGGAATCGTTGCAGACATTGGGTGACGTGAGATTCCCGCTGTCAGCAGCTTCTTTGCGTCTAAAGCTTTTCCCTTCTGCAAGCTGCCACGGAACAGGCCGTTTCGGCGAAAATGTTTGAACAGCTTGTCCGCATCTTATGGTCGAGAGAAAAGGACGTGGGTCCTGGAGAATGGGCTGTTGGATAAGCCTCAGTGGACCTGGGTGACCCAGCTTGTCGCTATGTGCACTTTTGCGGTGAGATTATCGCATAAACCAATAGCATTAGCCGATCAGTGGCAGTAAATATCAATCCGTATTTCCGTCAGCGAGGCGGCAAATAGGTCACAATGATCACTGCGTCTTTCTCCTCTTGATTGCGGTAGTGGGAAAGCACGACTGCTTCTCTGCCAAGGTTCAACAAAATGGATGAAATGGCGGGCGAACTACTCACAATGGAACAACGAATTGAGTTCATACGGAAACTTTAGGCGGTTTAGTAGACGACGGGGAGTAAAATCGACCGTCACTTTGAGAAGACAAGTGGTATACACTACGAATATTGCAATAGTCGTCACCGAACTGCAACTAGCGAATGTTGCGCGGACTAGGTCGTCGAAAAACCTGTCAAACACCCGCAATTACTTGAGAAATGTGACGTCCCTGCAGTTCCGTCGGTCGCGTTTCGAAAGAGCTCAGGAACAGACGTGCACCGACTTCACAGTGAATCATTTCTCTGCTGGTTCTTTACTGAAGTAGACATTTTGAACTCCAATCATTGAGAAGGCCATTTTTGAGCTGACGACAATCTTCGCAGACGCGATCGTAGGTACAGTGTGACCAAAAATAATGATATGAGTAGAAATTCTGGGTTAGCGAATTTTTGGACGTCACAGGAATTTGCAGAAAATTTACAGGATCATCTTGCAAGCAATTTTCGCATGAGGTTGTCCTGTAGTGGGATTTATGCAGACTACGTGAAAGGGTTTGCCTCCAACAGGATGGGACTACACCCTATAATGCATGAATGGTACGAGAATACCTGGATGGGGCACGTATCAAGAAACGGTCGATCGTGAAGGCGCGCACGACTAGTCACCACGCTCATCAGATATCTTACCACTGGGTTTGTATTTTTGGTGGCATTTAAAGCACTCCAAACGGCCAGTCATCGGAACAAATTGAAATTTCTATACTGGTGGAATGTCGCAACATAACACAAATTACTTCTATCGGCGTACGAGAGTCGTGTCTGAAACGACCGTTCCTATTTAGACAGAATTCTGGAAAACACTGAAAATTTAATGTAACATGAAAATCAGTCTAAATGGAAATCTGTGAAAATCAGTGGTTTTTTTATTGTAAAACGTCTACTTTGATATCGTCTCGGAAATCGTCAGTGGGTTCTTACTCCAGTCAAACAGACAGAATTTTACTTACGAGTCAAAATACAGTTTATAAAAATAACTACAAAATTCTCTTCCAATGCTGTTTACGAATATCGGCAGCTGAAATAAATATTACACTGTCCAATAGATATAGGTTGACGAGAAAAGTCGTCCATATTAATTTTCACGAAAATCTGGCTGTTCACCAGGACGTGAGTAATAATTCGTACTTACGACGAACTCGGACAACTTGTTTGGTTCATAACTCCCTCAAAATGTTAGTTCCCAACCCTGATAGAAGTCACTCAACATTTTAGCCACAGTTTTCTGATTTGCCTTTGGGCCCAACCCTTGACGAAATTTGATTGTGTAATGACGACTACATATACGATCAGCACAGAATTATTTGTACATTCTTCCTAAATCAAGTCGTATTTCCTGGTCATTATCCTATATCCGTGTTTCACAGTTCTAGTGGCACTTGAGTAGATGCGATGTGAACTAAAATATGCCGATTTGTCGTGAAACCCATCCGGTTAGCATTCGACGACCGATTTGATGTAGCATCGTTGCTAACCCTCATTGGGTAGTGCAGTGCTGCTGTCCGACGATAGATGGTCGATATTAGCTGAATGGGGCAGTTGTCTAGCCGACACAGAAGCGACTCAAACGACTCACATGTTAGGTTGACGTCCGGTCCAACCTCTCTGCTCCGGCCAGCCCGATGCGTTTATATGACAGTGTCACTGCGACAGGACATAGCGACAAGCCCGCTCGCTAAGACCCATTGAGGCTCGCCTAGATGCCGCATTACCGTGGTCCACACTTGATTGTCTCTGTCACGAGGCCCTCACTACTGTGGCTACGGAAATATAGTGGACATGCTTATTGCACTGCGTTTATCCATTGATCATCGTTCTGTCTGAGCAACCAGCGTTTTGAAATAATAGTTGGTGGAGCCATCACATCATCTCAGGTCTATGGGTTGCAGTATGTGACGGCAATTGGAACATGCTCGTGTCGAAAGTTTTTGTCAACCCGACAAACCTGGAGATAAAATTAGTCACTTATTGAACGCTTCACGAAAAAAATCATTCATATTTCTGCATTTCACAGGTCAGCCCACAGAAGGTGAATGGGACGGAAACGTAGCTCATTCAGTGAAATAAAAAATCAGCCAGTTAACTTGCACAAACATGAAAAGCCGGAACAACAAAACGGGATAGCGCGAAACACACGTGGGCGATGCAACCGTTCGGAGGATGATTTTCAACCAGCCAATGCTGACTTTGCTCAACATGCTGGGGACACTGATCTGTTTGAAGTGAACGAGAAAGCAAGTCAGTGGTTTGGGACAGGTGACCTGGAGGTGGTGCGCCCGGAAACCCACCCGGAAGCTTTTGTTCCAGTTGCTCCTGATGGTGGATGGTCTTGGATGGTGCTGCTGGGGTCTTTTTCTTGTAGTATTATTATTGACGGCATCACGTTTTCCGTGGGTTTACTGCTTGCCGATTTGGCTGACCGCTTCAAAACGACCAAGGCCAAAGTGGCTTTAGTTGGTTCATTGTTTCTAGGTTGTTATCAAGTTATTGGTGAGTTTGAACAACGTAATCATCCCATATTTGCTTTATGAATAGTCCGTTTCTTTCATAACTGTAGAGCAAAGCATTTCATTCCCAAGTACAAAACTTTTGAAAGAACTTTCATCATATTTATGATTGCAATTATTGGTTTTAATCTAGAGGCTCAAAAATGAACAGTTGATCGCAATCGTTATTGCTAGTTCCAGAGACTTCGGTCATTTATTCTCGTGTTTCGCTCCAGTCAGCTCATTTCATTTTTGTCGCCACGGTCTTCAGTGAGTTAGTCCTAGCAGCCCCAGTTCCTCTGAAGGAAACTTTGCCTCTGTTTCTTGCTCGCCTCTGCTCTTATCAGAGTTTCGTCTGACCAAGCCAACTGATCCTCTTCTTTTATCTTTGTAACTATTCAAAATGGTCAGATTTATGGGATAAATCATGATGCTTATTAAACAGCTGTTTGGCTCTTCCTATGGAGACCTTTGCTGACAACTTGCGTCGCATCCGAGAGACTCGCATCCACTCTTGTTACTTCGCCATTCAATGAATGCACTTTCGTAAATTCTTGTTTCCTTTCATGGGTGCATCATAGGTGTGGTGTTTGACATAGCCGATGCAAGATGAATGCTGACCTGAAACCATAATAGGGCAGTCGTAGAGATGAGACATCTCTAGAAGCAACCCAATCTCCTATAAATCACAGGTAAAAACCACGAAGTTAATGGTTTGCCTAGCACCGTGTATGGAAATCAATTAAAATGTGACATTTCACATAATGGATAAGGTATTTAAACAGTTTAATGACGGCGGTATCCAATAAAACCCTGACTTGCAGTAAAAACGGAGTACTTTCCTTAGTTTAACTCTGAAATTTTGTGGCTCTCCTTGACAATATCTCCCGGCCTTTCTTTCCAGTTACATTGTTATCTGATATGCAATTAATCTCTTAGACAATTTTTAAGGACAGGGCCGCGAGGTGTCCGTTTGGGTATTTCTCGTAACTCCAGATATTTACAATTTACAACATTTGTTTTGATATCAGTTGAATGCTAAGAATAAGAACTTTTCAATGACGCCAGTCATTATCATGTAATAAAGCGTGGCTGTGAAACACCGTTTCGGATTTATCACAAATTTGTTTGTGACATTCTCTAAAGGTTGCATGGTGTTTGGGTTCATCTACACTCTCACAATTGAACAGACAGCATATACTCTTACAATACAGAGGGAAGCTCTCACATAATTGCAGAAGCTGCATGAATGTGGCACCGAATTATGAACGCCAAATAAAAAGTGTGTTTATATCAAGCAGCAGTCTCTCGTGGTTTTGCCAAGGAGCTGAGTTATTCCTGAACACTTCACACTGAAGTTGGGAAATAACTTATGCACCAAAGGCTGTGATGTCAGTTTGCATCGGAAGTACATATAGCCTGGTTTTCATGATCTCCAAGTTTTTCGAAGTCACTCCACAATATTAAATTTATCGTTTTGGAGTTGATTTTGTTCCAGTTTTCTGGATGATATTCATTTAGTTTCTTCTGAATCTTTCTTTCGAGTCGTAAGGAATGGAGTCTGTGAGGACTCGTCGCCGTTCTATTACTGCATGATTTCACATCTTTCAACGGGTTATTCCGTCACTTGGCCATCGTCTGGTAGTTGTCGAAATGACGTTGTCAGTGCTAAACGTCAAGTATGGATTTTGTAGTTCAGTAATTTGACTTGATGACCTAGTGTGATTTTTGTCAGTGACTTTAATCTGAATGAAGAAATGCGTGCTCAGTTCAAGCGACCAAAGACACACCGAGACTGGTAACCGATGGTCAAGAGTTGCTAGAAGACAGGTTAACCAGTTGTCATCCATTGGTTCAATATTTTCCGCAACCACATTGGCGTGCATCTTTTGGCGCGTTTTCACAGGCCGACGTAAGGACTCTGTGGTTCATAAGATAATCTGTTATAGGCCACCATCAAGCTATAGTATCCAGTTGGTTTCCCTTCCTCCTGTTCACAATGACGGAGTGCAGAAGACTGACAAATAAACGTCCTGCTTAACAAGGCTTGGGCTTACAGACTAGTTGATTTTTGTATGGGCCACGGATGCATAGACATCCATCCTTCATTTATTTTTGCAATTTTTGAAGGCTAACAGTCATCATGTCTTTATACATTATGGCGGCGCTTTACTCAGTCACTTGCACTGCTTTATGAAACTATTTGGGAACAAAATAAGTTATTCATCAAAGTAAAACTTATTGTGGAGTAGAGTATGGAGAAGGTAATCGACCCCGCAGCACGAACCAATTGGAAGCAGTCCCCCGAAGAAGCAAAAATGACTATGTCAAAAGCACTCTTCAACGGACAAAAATCGCGGTAGGAACAAAAAAAGCGTCGCAGAGCTAGAACTCAGGTAGACAACACAACTCCCCCAGCTGAGGGCGACGGTTCAATTCGTCAATCCGGACAATTGAACTAACACGGCCAAAGGGATGTCCAAAAGAACGAAAACAAGTGTTCCACATACGGTTGAATGGGCCCGGGAATGCTCAGCTAGTTAGAACAGGGATCTCACGTGGGAGTGGTGTGAAGAAGAACAATATACACGACCGAACAAAATCTGGGGACTATGACATGTTTCGCTTCTCATTAAGTGTGTGAACCGCTCTCGTCTTTTTGCTACATTATGGTTAGCTTTCTTTGCTCTGTGCAGGTCCCAACGGGGTTTTATTTGCTCGACAAGGGTGGCTAGCGGTAAAGTTGATCTATGTCCATGAACAAGTTTTGTATTTCTAGGGAGTTGCTGGAATCACGTTACTGATCCATGATTTACAGTTTTGCAGTACTATTTGAGTTATTTATTTACGGCACGTGTTGTGCACATTCAGGCTCCAAGTCACGTCTTCACGACTGAACCCGTTCTTCATGGTGATCGGCAAGAAGCGGAAAGTGGCTTCAGATAACTCGGGACCTGCTTTACATCGGCAAGTGATTTTGGGAAGACTACGTCACATCACTTCTAAGGAGAAATAGAGAAACTTCCGTTAATTTTTGTCCCATGGTCGCACCATAATATCAGATTTTCCCTCATTGGAAAAACGTGTAACGTAGCTTTTTCTAGAATTTAATTTTACGGTTGCAAAGGCTCATGTCCCCGTTGAGGATGCTGAACAAGTTTACGTTTGCGATCAAAAGATTCTAAGGTATTACTAGAGTAGGATGCTGGCACTCAATGAGCGGTGATGAACTCATGTTATGCATCGGTTGGTGATAGTCACTGTGTACTTTCTTTGACGCCCTTGACATTGGCGCATGTCCGATCATTTTTTACCTTTCTTCTTTGCAGAAGCGTTAGACAAAGTTGTAGGAATTGGCATGGCTATGAGAAGAGAAGTAAGCGTGAGACACTAATGTGATCGAAAATGTAATTTAGTCCCACCATTTAAATGGCTGGCCGTGAAGATCGTGTCTGGGTTTGTTGCGACCTTTTTTGGCGGGCATGTGGATCTTCAGAAGAGGCAATGAGTCCGAATAGATAAAGGTTGTCGAGACGTTTTGCGCGTATTCACAGAATGACTACCTCTTTGTGCGCTGTTCTCCAAGGCAGGTAATGGTTGAAAGGCAGGTGAAGGTAGTCAGTCGACGACATATCAAAGTATGAAAACCTTAGCCAATGGTTTATCTCATGTAGGTTCAGTTAGACTCCCGGGTTGGGGTAGGTGAGATGCCCCCAAGTGAGGGTTGAAGACAACAGGTGATATCAATCATTGTCGCAGTCAATGGCGCTCTTGTATTGAAAGTCTTTGCTCTTTTGCATAATGCGTCAAGTTATGACCTTGCAGTTGATCTTTAATTATTCATCGTGTTCTCTTTATCTTGTGTGTAGGCAAAGTTGTTAGGTAGCAATAAAAACCAAAGCACGTCGGTTACTGGTCGTAGAAACTTAAGTGAACTTGACTAAACGATGTAGCCACCGTGATCGTAAATTTGAAATTCTCCTCTGCGGTGTTTTGCTGACTGCCACGTGATCGCAGATCCTATGGATTACATTGTGGATGAATATATTTGCAAGCGTTACTCATTACTTTGATATTAATATCTGAAGTGAACAACATGTGGCATTAATTTATTCACTCCTTGTGGTGGGAACACCACTGCCCACATTATGAAACACCGAATCGAACTGATTATGCGCAATTAAAGCGGTGCTTGCGAGACTATTCCGTTTGGTCACATCCTACTAGGAGGAGGAAGTCGATCACAATTCATTGTATCAACGGAGTGTATGTGATGGTTGCCCACTTATTTTTAACTACATTGGACGAAACTGAAATAGAAATCCCAATCGACTTTCGACAGATGGTTCCTCGTGTGCAAGCATGTTCAGCTTCCGGAGTTATCACATGCCAAAAATTGAGCTTAAGGAGTGTCATCTAATGCATCATAATCTGATGAACGCGGCTATTTCTCGCACCGACATCTGTAAATGAACATATGCGTTTCACACCAGCTTGAAAATAAGTATCGATCCTTGTCTAGAATATGGAAAAAACAGCACGACAGTGCAGAAGACGGGCAAGCATAGACAAACGTATCCAAGGAACTGGAGACGATTAAGAACAGTTACTTCAGTGACAGGATGACAAACCGTACCCAACTCACGAAGGCGCACCTCGTCATTGCTCATCTGATGTTTTGACCAGACTAGAGCAATGCTTCGGATAGATCAGTAGGCCAATACAGAAGGTCACCAGACATCTTCAATGTGGAATGACCAAGTCTCGCAACCGTAGGGAAGCACACGACGAATTGTGATATTGTACACCCTTCCCTTGATGGAAAGTCGAATGCCAGAGCGGGGTCAGAGGTGTTGCAGTTTCGTGAAGTCTGTTCTGGCTCTTGCAATTCGTAATGTGATCTCTTCTGCAATGGGTCTATCAGTTGTAGTCAATCTGCCGAGGTGCTTGGAGCTGTTTATTATCTGTAACCGGTCAGTCATCACAAAAATGAGTGCAGGCGCAGACGCCTGTCAGTCTTGAGAAAGTAAATTGCGTATTGAATGTTCAGAGTGCATGCCTTGTTTGGAAATGTTAATTGTCAAGCGGTCGGACGTATTCTTCCTGGGTACGCAATTTCTCGGCGAACAGTGCCATAGTGCAAACTAGTCGATGGAGTCGAAGGCGGCGCGAATGGTTAACAACCTAATGGTGGTTGTCCTTCGGAAATGAAGACGTGCCATAAGAACTTCGGTAGGGTGAAAATTTGATTGAAGCATCCATGACCATCGAGAAGCTCATTCTGATTCTCGCGAGTTTGCTCTTCGTGTTTTGTATAAACTTCGAATAACGACGGACACTAGTAGCTTTGATGCTATTGGAATCAGGCTGATAGATCGTATTTAAATATAGGTGTGACAGGTGATTCTCCTATCAAGAGTGGGCTTTCTCCGAATACTAGACGTTTGAGAACAAAATTTGTTATCTGATCGGTTTCATTTCTTTGTTTTTAGATAGGACTGGGAAGGGCCATCGTGGCCTCTCGTTTTTTAATCTTCAGGTGTGAATGTCCTCGGATCTCGGCCGCCGCAGTTGGGTGTGTTAAAACAGGTCATAATGCGTTCCCGAAATCTATGGGAGAAGCTGATGCTGAAGACCAGTTCAATTGAACATTGAAGTGCTGCACCTAGCATAGGAGGCGTCGCTTCTGGTTGTGGATGGGTGAGCCGTCAAATTTGGGGCACTGGGCGAAAAGAAGAGTAAAATAAGTCATTAGATGCGAACATTTGTGTTCGGTGTAAGGTCGCTTTTGTGACTGATTGTCGAGTGCGAAACGGTCTTCGTGAGATCATTCTTACTCGGTTGCTCTATTGACAGTAGGCATGTAGTTTGAATGTATAACTCTGGCGTTTACATAATAAGCGCAATGAGCCGAATTTTGGTTGATCTGATTGTGCGTCCTCCTTGAGAGACCTTGTAGGGTTTATGGAACATGGCTGGGCGCAGTGATCCTATTTAAATTTCGGATCGCAGGCACAACGTAACAATATCACCAGGGGCTCTTGTGATGTTTGCCAGTCTAAAACCTTTCAAGCCTTAGACGCCGCCGCCTTTCCGGTGGTTTTGGGTTCGCTTTATCCACAGCTAACAACAAAAAAAACAAGTTTTTTCTAGTATATTCTATTTATTAACTGATAGTTTTTAGTACATGGATGTAATTTGTGAATATCGAATGTCACTTCCTTTATTCTGGTCCACTTATGATTTTTGTTGAATTAGGTCCCATAGTGGCTGCTTTGATCAACCGCTTTGGATGTCGGACAGTGGCCATTACTGGCAGTCTTCTGGCGTCCTTGGCAATGTTTGTCAGTTCTTTCGCGACTAATATGGACTTTTTACTTTGCACCTTCGGCGTACTCGCTGGTGAGTTAGTTTATGATCTTTGCATTGCAATCTAACTAACTTTATCGGATTAGATTCTTCTTTTCTGTCGATAAATGGCAATTTACATGAAAAATGATGGTCTCCCGAACATTTGAACTACGTTGTTGATGGCTGTTGCTTATTTCTTCTGACAACGATTAACGCGACCTTCGTCATTAATACTCTGTTAATGTTTTCCTCAGATAATCTGGCATCAGTCGCCGAGTACATGATAATTTGAAGCCGCGCAAAATCCATTGGCGGATGTGTGCTATATCATGTGGTTTTATTTTAGTTGATCATTGGGGCTTGGCACAAATAGTTTATCATCCATTGATTTCAATTGTCAAATGCAAATCTCGAATTCGCATTCCATTCGGGGGCTATCGGTATGCGTTACTGATGATTATAAAAATAAATACCGCAGATAAACAGTGCATTCGTGTTGGGCTCTACGTTGGTGCGGCATGTTACAAAACTTAGAAATAAAATTAACTCTGACATAAATAGTTTAGTTAGATGGTTGATAGACAGAAAGTCCAATTTAGTCTTAGGGAGTATGTGAGATAATTTTATGATCCTTATGTTGTGCTTTTGGCACGTTCACAGGATGTGATTAGATGAGTATTGTGATTTCTTTCGTGCATCAGCGTTTGGAAAAACCGTTTTGAAAATAGTTGCAGTGGGTACCACTACTGACTTAGATTTCCCGTGGCACCTTGATGCGCGCTTCGACGACGTCCACAAGCACCTTACTTTTGCCCGCACTTGAATATGTGATACAGAGCATAAATGAACATTCGTTTAGCCGTAAAGTAATGCACATAACTTCTGAAAACACGCTTTTCTATATCAGTTGAATACGGTCGTTTCCAGTTAACTAATCTGACTCTGTTAAATCCATGTTAACTTTAATATTCCTGGCTAAAGTGACCGTTTGACCATCGGCGGCTGTTTTGATTCCAAACCCAACACTGGTCTGCATGCGCGGGTCGTTTGATTCTTGTTTGCGGTTCAGGTGAAGTTCCTCATGTTTGTTTGACGAAGCGTGAAACTAATTTGTGAATGATTGCGGGCAGATGTATACGAAGAGCATGCCGAAATGCCAACTTCTTCATTTTTTTGTAGTTATTTTGAAGCGATAGGAGCATTTGTTTTGCATACCATCATCGACCACCACGATGTTTTCGATCACACTTCCTTACTTATTGAACAAATCTTTGCAACGAAGGTTTACCCTATTATGTAGTTTGATCGAGTAGAGTGGGTTGCAAAAATTCAGACGTGGATGGACAGTTTTCGGTAAAGATATGAATCTTTGGACATTCTCAGCATGCACATGCATTAAGGTCTCTATCAGTTTGCAGTTCACAGCCGTCTTTGTTCCTGCTTGGGGTCATGAAAATTGACATTTTGTTAACATCATTGTGGACCTGCTCACTGCTTTTTTGCATAGTGATATATTTGGTTCTTTCATGGCTAGCAGTCACGCTTGTCGCTCACTTACTGAGTTGTTAAATACCTTGGCCTCTTATTTACTACTGATTTGTTTTTTCACGACCTCGCTTTAATTTTCGTTTTCTCCAAGTTTCTGATGGCAGTGGATCTGAATCTGGGTATAACTGCGTTTGCTATCACTACTAGCAGTAATAATGATGATAATAATAACAATAACATGTTATGCTTTTCCATCATTAAATCCACGTTAGTGGGATGTTCCCAACACGGTTGCATATCGTAACCAAATAACAGTGATTCACCAAGTGAACATTAATAGAATGCTTCTTTTTGAGAATTACACCCGGCTATTGAGTATAGTTCTAATTCTCCCATGAAATTAGTTTATTCTGCAGCAACAAGCATGGAATCAAATAAAGTAAGATGTTCTGATTTCTTTTACTTGCGATTGTGAAGTTTGATTTGTCTTGTCCTAGGGTCTTCATTCGGTCTGATTCATCTGCCGGCAATGATCTGTGTGAATTTTTACTTTAACCGGCGCCGAGCAATGGCCAACGGCATAGCTGTCGTCGGTACACCAGTGGGGGCAGTGATTTTTGGACCGTTAACAAGCTACCTGCTCCGAGTAAGTCTGACTCAGTCTGTTTGACAAATCGGTGCCGCACAGGATTACATGACCGTCTCTAGCTGTTCACTTCAGTTAAACATATCTGCTGTTTACGATGTTTTGAATTTCCGAAAGCGCGAACAATTCTCGTTTTCATAAAGCGACTAATACAAATGTGTTCAACGTTTTATTGCTGTGCTTACAATGAACTTTGACTTTCTGAGTATTAATAAAGTGGAAATATTGAGTTTACTGTTTAAGTGGTTCATTTTGTATTCACCGTTTTGTGGGTTTATCATAAGCCTCGGAATTTTTCCTCGGTAATTGTTTCAGATGGAGAATTATCCGTCCGTCTATTAACTGATTATTTCTTCATATACATGTATGTTCGCTGTGGTTTGGACCAATCATGTGTAAACCATCAAAAGGCGTTTTAGCATTTTCTGACCTAATTTAAAGATTGACAAAGTTCCTAGACTTTGATTTTTTCGTAAAATCTAACGGTAAAACATTAAAATCGGTTCCTCAGAAATCGCAGGTGTGTTCTTTTAGCACGCCACAAAGAAATCTCAGTCAACGTCGGAGAAACAGTTGTTTTTCAAAGTCCAGCTTATCAGTCAGATCGCTTGGTTGAAACATGCCGAGCAAAAGTCCTTTAGGAGTAGAACAAAAAGTGAAATTGATGCAATAAGACAAAATAGAGTCCATCGTTTCTTCCTTTATGGCAAAAATATTTTGTCCTACTGCCGGTCAACTTCCGCACTTCGCAGCTCTCTGTTGGCATCGGTCTCATTTCTGAAAAGGATGTACATGGTTAGTTTATTAATGAAGGGAGTAAAAAATAAAAGAAGTTCGATGTGGCGAGTGTTCCTCTACGGCCAGTATTTGGATTTCGTCATGCGTCTCATTCTCCTAAGATTCTACTTAGATCTTTTGCCGCGCTTTTGTCACCACTTCAGTTTCTTTTTCCTTGTCTTTTTCGTCTTCTGACGATTTTCGAACCGTTCCACGTCTTCGTCGTGCGCGGTACGAAATATACCTTGGCGAAAGATTTTTCTGTCAATCCTGACGGTTGATTCCAAACTACCGGTTGATCTAACCGGTCCCTTTGATTTTCTACCGTGATCATAAAACACTTTTTGCGTTGCTATGCTTTTCTTCAGTTTTTCTCCTAACCAGTAAAGATGTAACATTTGGGTTTAGCTGTCTCACACAAAACCAAGGTCGTTCTCACTGGTCTTCCCATCAACTGCTTCGTAGCGCTAACTCCCACAGTCATCGAAAGCTCGTTTCGCAGTTCAACGAGGGTGATGATGGAATCACTAACCTCAAGTTTTGTACGTCATAGATATCATCCCCTTTTTGACCGGGCTTCCACGTTATCATTGAGGTGACCGTGACGGACTAAGGAGATGCTGCTCAAACGTACCATGCCTGAGATTTGCTGGAATTCTGTGCTTCGAAAGGTACTTAGATTGGAATCCTGTGTCAAGCGAAGTAAGCTTGCAGTTTGTCGATAATGTTTGAAGTCGTTTCTGGATTCAGCGAATCGATTTCGACGGTTGCCAAGTTCCTGTCCCTCTCATGGTAACAAACATCCAACGCCAGAATCTGCGAAGGGCAATCAGACATTGATCGCATTCCATTTGGGCGCTCTTGATTATTTCCGATCCAACGCTTTTCATATCACACCTTCTTACAACTTATTTCCCGTATTCTGCTGTACACTGTCAGCCGTAGGGTTCTGTAGGGTGACTGATACATCCTTTGGTACATGCATTTCAGCGCTGCGGTCAATGTAAGATTTCTTTACAAATTGCTTCTGGGATCAGCAAACACTCATCTCGAAAAGTCGATTCGCCCCCTATCGTTAGCTGGTCACGGAATGTAAAGTGGGGGTAAAGTGTTTATGGACAGAGTTCCTTTGTTTACCAGCGAACCTCGAACGATAACTAATGAAATTCTGTCGAGGTCATTTCAATAAAACAAGCAACGATTTTCGTATCGGTTGGTGTTGGTCTATCTGCCGTGATACGTCAAATGTCAACATGTTTCACCAAGCTGAAGAATTTTCTTTTCCTGTAACGCATGGTCCGTCCAGAAATCGACATTTCGTCTCTAATTCCGGACATTTCTCGGATGTTACCTTGAACGGACCACGCGATTCTGACGCACCCAACTTTTCTCATGCGATTTCCGGTTTGTTCTTAACCAATAGTAGAATTTCCAGTAGCCTTTTTAACACAATACATCCGCGCAAACCTGTCACATTTCAATCTCATAAAAGGCTCTCCTTGACTCAGGGGAAAAAAGTAAGGGATCATGCAAAGGATCTCGACGGCCGAGGAAATGAGTCGAACGACTCATCACAGCTTGCAGTTATCAACCAGTTGCCTCTAGTCATGCACTGGTGATAGAATCTGCAGATGAGTATTTAATGGCACTGCTGACGTTGCCATTTTAAGGTCATGATGTCAAAGATTAGCTCTTCGAGAACCTTGAAAGCTCTGTTGTTATAACATTCGACAAGGAAATCTCAATCAACTTTGAGCAGACCGTTTTAGAAAGTCCGATGCATCAATCAAATTGTGCCATTAAAATGTTCCAAACAAAAGTCTTTTATGGACAGGTCGGAAAACTACACTGATATATTAGAACGAATTCGCAATCATCACTCATAACATTCAAAGTTGTGTAAAGACTATCTTTTTCATCGTTTGGAAAATCTCATAATAGTTGGATTCACGAGTCATATTTGACCACTGTCAAGCGGGGCAACAGGACAGTCACAATTTGTGATGCTTGAGAATGGGCGTGACATCTATATTCTTCTCATCTTAAGTAGAAATGAAATTATAAACAATTGAAAGTTTGTCCTAGCTGTTGCAATGACTTATTGCAGCTTTACTGTGTTACCCACGCATGCGAATTCGTAGTCAGATTGTTTTACATGTTACAACATATATGTTGCGCATTACTAATTCTCAGCTGGATTAACAATGATCTTGTTTTGTGCTAGTGTTTTTCGCTCTACTTGTTCGAATTCCAAAATTTACATCTAATTTAGAGGAACAGAATTGCATCAAACATTCTCCACATCTCGTTTTTTTAATCGGACAGTGCTTCACGGTCCAGTCGATTTCATTGTTTTCCTATTCCTCCAATGGTTGTGCATATCGTTATAGCATTCGATAAAATAGTACTGAAGCACGTTGGTAGCGGCGAGATATGGTCTATATTTTTCCTTATACAAGCATCATGGGTGGAAAAATATCTAAACTCATCTATACTTTATAGTGATTCTGCTTTTTGGGTTGTGCTTACGTTTAAACAACTACCTCCAGTCTGGACGAAATTTTACGAGTGACGTGAACCATATCTCATCTGTCTCTAATATTGCTTAATAGATGAAGGCTGCTGTTATTGCTGGTTTCGTTCCGGTGATGCACTTTTATATGTTGCTCCTTTAATTCGGTTACCTTTGCAGCGCTGCACATGATTCGTCTAACGCAGTTGCTTGTCGCTGTTGCTGAATATGTTGATCCCAGTCACATAAAATTCCGTGCCTATGGTACCTCCGAAAGCTTACAAAAAACGTTTTCTCTGAATCCCTGTCGAATTATTTCGCATAACTATGTCCTTCGGTGTTCTCCTTGTCGTCCATTCTAGACCCCGATCTCTTACCGAAACCGCCGTACATGAAACATCTACGGAGTATTACAAATCTCTTTATGTATAATCCTTGCCTTGTGATATTTTGATTTTCTTAAGTAATTTTTGGCTTTGACAGGTAGTAACCAAAATCAGAGAACGTTGATATAAGATCAATGTCTATACAAACTAAATCTGAACAAAATTCCGGTGCCACACCTATCAGTCCAAATGTTTTTCGATAAAAAATTGAAAATCTCAATAATGTTCTGCACATCGAAATGGGAAATTGTATGACGAGTTTGATTTTCCATGTAAATTAAAAATGATTCATCTTAGCACTCCTTTAGTTATTTTTACTTTCCAAATATATCGATCAGTTCCGTCAATATGTAGAGATGCACAATCTGCCATGTTTATCTATCTTTTTGTTTGTCAAAGTGTCCGTGTACACAAAACTTAGGTTATATGATTATTTCGTCGGTGTTGTCTATGACAGCTTTCATCACGACATTGGACACGGTTTAGACTACTCCAAGAAGGCAATTGATGTAGTCTATTCGTTCAGTCACTTTTTTCCATTGCTTCGTAATATCATAAATTAATTCTTTCTTAGCTACTGACTAATTAATCGTCTTTATCTGGCGTTTAAATGGCACTGTATCACCTGCGTTTATGCCATCACCATTGGTTTGCCGCATGGGAAGTGTATTCTCTCTCCAAGCCGCAAAATTGTTAAATTCCCCAATAATTCATTAATGTTAAAGATCATCCAAACTCGTCAGTATGAATTGAGGTGGGTCTTCTCAGGTTCCGGGGCAACTGTCCCTTCTTAAAGCCATCGAAACGCTCCCAATCGGCCGTGCTTGTCAAACAGCCTCTGCTGATCAAGTCCCATTCGGTATCATCTTTTGGTGGTTGTTTTCACCATTGCTAGGACAGGTAAATTCCCGGCGCTCTACCCCGTTGATCGATCTATGGTTGTGATTCTAAAAGATGGATAAACCCAGGCTCCAAAACAGCCGCTGACTGTGTTCGAGGTATACAACGCCATATGTGGCGCGGGCATGTGCAGGAATTTTGGTCGTATTCAAAGTGCGTGGTTCGCATCCTAGGCCAGTCCCTTTGTTTTGCGGATTAAGCTTTCCATACCTAAAGGCTCATGTTGTGGACTTCTAATAAATCTTCCCGCTATAACCTGAGTGTTTATGGGCCTGTAACCTGAACCATGGACACTCAAGCCATGGACTTTCTTTTTTCCTGCTATCAAGCTCTTTTGCTTTCGTACGATCATGTATTCATCGATACCACATTGAGAACATTTCTCTCCTTCGGCTCTAGTTATTTTGTCCGCCAGCCACGTCATTTCACCATGGGTAACACCACAGTAGAAATATTTTCTTTACGATTATTACAGCACATCACATCCGACTGCTCGCTTTAGCCAATCCCGCCATATATTCATATTATTACGTTTATTTATGTATGTGTGTTTGTGCAGGTGGCAAAAAGGGTGCTTAGCTCGCAAATTTGAATCGTTCCTGTTGAACATCTGGTGTTTCTCAAAGACGGGAATACATGATGTATGCTGCCTAATGTTAATGATGTCGAATTGAGAGGATCACTTGGTGTTCATTATATGTCAAACAGGGGAATTATTTTTCTGCGTGGATTACCGTGCTAGGTTACTTCTTGCCCATGCCCGGCCACCGCGCTCTATTGGCACTCACGAAACGGGATTAGTAATGGTGTCATTATAGAGGAGTTTAGAAAAGCTGACTGTCAGCTTGGCCGCACTGGGACTTTGTTGTCTACTAGGCCACAGATGTCGACCGAAGCCAGTCATTTGCATCAATAATGTTTGAAATGGTGTGGTGGCGCTCTAACTCTCGTATATGAACAGAATCAAAAGGAATCCAACAAAGACACGGCGAACAAAATACCGTCCTTTATAAAACTTGAAAAATACTTTCCATCTTTTCTACTCTTTTCTTTTTACATATTGATTTGTCTTCTCATTATTACGCAATGACCTCTTTGAAACGACTTCCATGTCAAGTTTGTGTAATATATAAAAGATCTAATAATAAAGTAATATAATAGTAATGTACTACAGTAACAATAAATATAATGTCTACTTGTATATCACACAGATGAAGTATAAAACGAGTTGCTTTTACATTTCCCGTGCGCGTCCCTGATTTTCTCTCCTTCTCCTCGTCCGAATTGTTTCGTGGGTGCTGACAACTGGTGCTTATTAGTGTCAATTAATCACTTAACTTGACAAGAATTTACGCATTCTGCCTTCAGCTGCCAAAACCTCCTCGGCCGCAGCCTCCCTATCGTGGATTCTGCGTTTCTTTACGGTATTCACAAGAACCAGAGATTATATATATACAACTTTCAGATGTTTTGGCCTTAGGACAGCAATTCGACATTTTGTTGTCGTCGTCTTTATGTTTGTACCGATTCCCAGTTCCCTCTTCATCGTCAGTGGCATTGGCTAAGTGAGTCATTGTATCCCTTAATACAGGTTTATCACTGGTCGAACACGCTCATTATCTTTGCCGGACTTCTGCTTCATTGTGTTGCATTTGCTTGTTTATATCGGCCACTTCTACCAGCGGTTCGATTGAGTGGTGTGCATGCTCATTCAGTTCCCGATGGCTTGGAGGATTTGATAGCGGAAGAACTCGATTCGCGCTTTTTCGCATCTAATGGCTACCTGAGATCAATAGCCACGCTCGCCTCAAACAATCCAATCGTGCCACCGTTAGTCAGAGTTGATGAACCAACCGAGAAGAAACCGTTGCTAGAAAACAATGAGGAGCAATCGTGCATTGAACAGACTCATGATGCAGCTGTTGATGGTTCAGCAAAGTGGTAAGTATGCAAATATGCCCAATGTTTTTATGGATTTATCATCTTTTCCTCCTCTTTACAGGGCCGGGTATTCGGATCGGTCTGTCCCTATTTTTCTCATTTGGTTTCAGACCGCAAGCTTCTGTGTCCCGACTAGTTACCGCGCCTTACCTATCCATTTACTTAGTGACGTTATCCATCAATTCAAGTTTCAAAATTTAGACGCAGTTGTCAGTTAATCTTAGTTGTGCGAGGAATAGTTGATTTGCAATTGCGTTTCGTTTGTTTTTTTCATGCAAATCTGTCTATCGCGAAGACGATTTGATGAGATTATTTCGGACCGAAAAACATTTATTGACGACATTGGAACAAATTCTACTTTAGTTATCGCTATTTAATGATTATTTTTTGTCTATATCTCACGAGAAATTAATAAGCTGATGGCTAATTGGAGATTAAACCGTAAAATTTAGGATAGACCATTTCGTTGACATCTGGCTCCTATCACGTTTTTCAATTCAGGAAGTCTGGTATCTACCATGCAGGTCAGAATGAAATAAGAATAGAACTGTCAGCTTCAAATTTGGATCACGGTGCTGATCAAAGCAGTCATCCGAACAAATTAAATCTCTCCGCATCCAACCTACCGCCTTCTTACAGCGTTGATTCTGACGCGCATATAAAAGAATCGGAAGAAAATGTGCGAAAAGAAGATGAACAGTTCAATAGAACACCGGAGCTGTCAGCGCCAGTTTGTGATCGCGAACTCAATGAAAAAGTGAGAGCTTATTTGTAAATCTTTGGTTGCTTTATTTTCTCTTTTGATCATTGCGTATAGGTTACCCCAGTGAACGTTTCTTCCAACAGGAGCCAAGGCATAGGAAGCGGTTCTTGCACAGTTTAATCTTAACATCACTTTTGGTTTGTTTTGTTTTTCCACTCTGGGTCTGATCGGACTGTATGCCTTCCTGTAATGTAACTGTTTATAATGCGTTTGCCTATAATATGGTGAAAACTCAAGTTGATCCTTTATAATTACAAGATATTTTTTAAGAATACTGGTCGGTTAGAAACATTTCAAATATTCACCTGATTTCTTACTAGCGGATTAGGTTCCGGTTCCTTCAAACTCACATGAATGTTCTCTTTTCACTGCCCGATTTCACCTAAACAAAGGTTGGAACACCCGTCACCTACAACC
The DNA here is from genome assembly GCA_008360955.1 of Fasciolopsis buskii. NCBI lineage: Eukaryota > Metazoa > Platyhelminthes > Trematoda > Plagiorchiida > Fasciolidae > Fasciolopsis > Fasciolopsis buskii. The sequence continues at coordinate 335,515 of LUCM01002133.1, read as the reverse complement.
AGTGTTTGTCTTCTAGCGAGTATTGTGATGCTGATGGTCAAACTCAGTCAGTAATGGAAAACACTACCGTTATGCAAGCTAAGCATGCGGTGGAGATTCCATCCATACAAACTCCAGCAAGTCTTGAGATTAAATTCGAACGATTCAGGCGATCTTCCAACGTTTCATGCATTTTGTCAACACCATGTCTTGGTGGTTATCAGATGGAGCAAGATAGACTTTCAGGCATATTCCATAGATTGACCCACGAAAACTATAAAAGTCGATTTCTTCATCCGATCAAGCACAGGACAATCGGACGCTATCGTGATTACTCGAGATTGCGGAGACAACAGGACGTTGTCCTGGCCTACAACGGAAATGTTGGTCTGAAACGTCATAGCTCATCCTCACGAACGCGAAGACATCTATCAGGGATACCGACCATTGAGGAGGGTCAGGTGCTGGAGCACATCCCTCCGAACTTGACTAATCTAACAGGAAGAGAACTGATTTCCAATCCAGTTTTGAATAGTGCGCGCGAGTACAGCTCAACCATTACCTTGAACGGTTTATCAAGGGATTACAGCAAACGTCCACGTGGTTCTCCCTCTGTAAAGTCTGGACCGTCTATTCATCAGTCAGCACTGAGTGGGCTTGCAGCTGCATCGAATGCAGTCAAAGTGGAACTGGCCAGGATAAACGACAAACCTGCTGTAGTCATGCTGCCGCACCCGGATGTCTCGATAAAGGATTACAGCCGGCCAATGTATCGAAGTGACATTTTCTACAGGTAACTGTGATTTATAATTCAAGGTAACTAAGACTAAACTCATCGATTACCACCTCAGTTTCATAATAAGTTTGCATAGCACAACTGATCTTTTCGACCTTTTCGAGCTATTCCCAAAAATACTCAATCCACTGTTGGAGGAATGCAAAGTGGAAGAAGCGTTAGTTCGTGACCTTGATTACCAGGGTAAAACAATGATGATTGAAACCTCCGGGTTGATGAATTTGCCTTTATATAAAGAGGCACGATTAGATCCGTTTTTGTATCCACAGACGTCATCTATTTGAAATTGTAGTTATGTCTATTGATGCTTTATCGAAAAAGAATGTATTGTAACAATACTTTTCGATTGCCACCATTTTTGCTCGTGCGATATTGCTACATAAGTTGTAAATCATCCTCCAGGAGCATTTGGACTTCTCGTTTTGTTTCGAAACAGGTACAGTGTTGTGTAACATCCATTCCTACGTACTGGATACTATAGTGCAACAATGGAAATGGTATAAACAAAATGCTAGAGTTTTGACACGGTTATCTAAATTAAACAGAACGGTCGATTGATTTGGATTTGCGTGCTGTTCAGCTCGACGTGTAGACTATTTAAAAGTCCCATAGCCTGTGTGTAAAATTCTAAAACGCTCGGTTTGCAGATGGTCTATATATATATATCTTCGGTATACTGAGGGTGAACGTGTAGCATTCGTCCCGTTGGATTCTGTTGTTTTAGTTTATTGGATAACAGTTGCTTTGCGAAAAGACTGCAGTGGTCATAATAAGTCAAATCAAATCAAGTAAATGATTTCTACATTTGAATAAGGCAATATTCAGCAGCCACATAGTATTCACAATAAAAAAGAAGAGAATTGAAACAACCGCACGGGGCAATTTAGAAATGACTCCCTCGGCCTTATTCGGGATCCAAGCAGGCTAAGAAACAACAGTACGTTTGTAAGCTTCATTGAGAGCGTATAAAGTTTCATACTACGAGTTTGTCGCAAAGGCAGGACTGCATTTAGTTAACCTACAGTGAAGTGAATGTGTTGTATCAAATATCTTTTGAAATAATTTGTTGCAAACGTTTGGGTGTTGTGACGCAGTATTCTGCGCAAGAAATGTGCACAGAAAAGCTTTATATCTGAGAAGATCCCCAAAGGATATGGAAACAAGTGTAAAGTCCTTTGCTACATGATTTAGAAAGGTAACAGGTAATCCATAAAATCAAGAAGGCAAGAGACATGCCAACGTGGTACAAAATTTTGTAGTGAACAATGAAAAGTCCGAAGCCACTTTAGACTTAAAGCATAACAAGTGAGTTTTAAAACTGTTATCAGAACAGTTTTCATGTGGTCTCCCCACAGCGGACTGCGTGTCCAAAACACACCTTAGTAAATCGCAGAAGAACGAGGCATAAACTCCTCATTTATACAGGAACAGGATTTAGGTTCTAAAAATGCCTGTTACACGGCTCCGAAATGCTTCCTTTGAGACTTTCGGTGTTTGAACTAGGTCGTTTTCGTGCTATTGGTAGAATATTGTGATAGATTTTTATGAGTAACTCAGAGGTTGGGCGTCCAATACTTCGCTTTAGAATTCAATCTTTGAAACAGGTACAGAATGTGAATAGGTTATTGTTGTTGGGGCATGGTTTTCACTTTTTCACAGAATCACTGCCTCGTTGTACTCCGTTCCCCAAGGGAGGTAGTAACTGCAGAACGGTTCAGAATGGCCAGTCGATGAAATGGAAAAAACGAAAAGTTTAACCCGCTAGATCATCGACTTGGGGTGTACGAGACAGTAGATGTGTTCCAGTGTCACAAATCGGTGGCCTTCTTGCATCCGAATTTTCTTTTCAGTTAGTTGTTCGATTTTTACAGTCCATCTTTCGCGATTCCCCGCTCTTTTTTATTTTCGAGTGTTTGATGCTGTGAGTTAGCAGCCAAAATCAGCACGCGTTGTACAAATTCAGCTGAACTGAAAAATGTTCGTATCTTCCAGGTTTTAAAAGTGGAGTGGACAACTCGATATATATAGACGCGTCTGACCAATTGGTCAAAACAGAAAGTTGCTTGACGGGCGCTCCGAATTCCAAACTCAGGGCATGCCGAATCATACCCCTTCTCGTGAAATAATTCACTACGTGATATCATTGTTCAACTCACCATTAAGAAAGCATGGAACCACTGTATGTTTGTTTCAACCTTAATAGGAATCATTAGCGGTGCACATCCACCGCGCCCGAACTGGGACGCCAACTCGGGACGAACAAATTTGAGTCGAACGCCTTGGCCATTACGCTACTGAGCAGACGCTCAACTGGTTTGTTGAACTTCAACACATGATGTTGCACCTATCTGTCAAGGATTTGCTCGGCCACGGGTCGTTAGTGCACAGCAATCGATCCCTAATGATAGATGGCTTCTCTGCAGATAGCCTAAGTACGACGAAGGCTTTAGACATGACCTACAGATATCACATGGTGAATTATCTTGTGAGAACATCCAATCTCCTGCCACTAACATCTACCCTTTCTGCATATTTGATGAGTAAGGGATTTTTGAAATTTTACATATGAGAATGATACGTACCAAAGGAGAATAACATCAGAATGACGACTTGTAGAAAAATAACCTTTTAATGTGTAAGGCAGGAGAATGTTATGGGAGCGAGTGAATTGCTACTGCCTAAATAAGTGGTCACTCAGTAAAGAAATTGCTAGCTATTCAGGTTTGCCCGGAGTAAGAAAATAAGGAATTAATCTCCTTACCAACCTAGGTAAATGCATCACCATTGTCTGAAGAACAGACTGACAGTTTTTCTCCTTTTATCTCATGATGACCTAATATGACGGTTAGAATACCGCGAGTAGCGAAAAGAGAAAACAGTATGATCAGTTGCTCTTAAGCTGTTATTTTTCTTAAATGGCTTTAGGATTTTCAATTAGCAAACGATCGATGAGAACTTGGCTGTTCCTGCCCTGGTGATATGTTACTAAAGTCACTCGAAAAGTATCTGGGATAGCTTCATGTTTCAGGATCTGAATAAATGATCCAGCTAGTACTGGGGCTAGACTAGACGCGCATGCCTTTATAGCACCGTAGGACCACTGAATCTCTTAATTTTCAGCTACATCAGTTCATGTAGACATCCGAAGAGTCTAAGATGTAAATGGATCCGTCCCCGCTTAATTGAATGGTAGCATGAATGAGCAGTCCTTTTACTAACGTACATCATAGGCCACAGCTGATGACACCGCCCAGCATATGGTAAGGAGTGGAGCGATCGGTTCGGCAATTGGTGAATACTTCCAGTGTAATGAGTTTGTCATCGATGTCGTCAAGCAATTGTTTTTCCGGAAAACTTAATTAGATTTGTCTAAATTTTTGCTGTTTCACGATATCATTCAATTCTAAATGTCTCTTTAGAGGGGAATTAGTATGGTCATTTCGACTCGGAAAAATTCGTGGTAAACAGATTTTGCAAACCCAACTCCTGGCTCCCACAGTGTTTCCTGGTGTTTCAATCGAGTTCATGATAAATATTGTTTATTCTGCTTTGTTTGGATCTGCTCCAGAGGACACTGTCGGGCAGTCGAAAATCTCTGAAAATACATCAGCAACAAAGTGCCAGTCACCATTTGAGTAACCTACGGCCAAGTGCTTTATCGACACTGACCAAAGACAGGCTCGCAAATCCCACTCGACAGTGTAGTCATGACGCATGTGTACATGGACCAATCGTCTCGCCTACACATGCTCACATTTAGCTGATAACTCATTGCCTGCTCTTCACACCAGCTTGTCAACCAACCAGTCATCGACACGTTCTCAACGAGTTCAGCCAATAGCAATAAACCTTTACGCTGAACGATCATTACTAAAAGCATGTGACCATCTCTCCTCTTTTCACACTAATAAAGCCATGGGTTTCTGACATAAATTGAATAGTTTCAATATTTGTTCGTTGTTCATCTTCGTTGCGGGTTGGAAGACCGAGGAATCACCGACCGGGAACAATCTAAAGGCTTGCGCATCGATACTAATCATATCTCCAGTACTAGTAAACGATAGTTTAGCGATGCAAAATCTTCGGCAGAACATTTCGCAAATGTTGGTACAATTTCGTTAGTCGTGCAACGGCTCCAATGGCTTCAATGAAGAGTTGAAACTCCAGAAGTAAACGTTTAAGCTGAAAAGTAAATTCCTCTCCGATGCCATTTGAATTAAACAAATTGTTCGGTTTCACAGGGGGAAATTCCAGATTATTTATACACGCTTGAATTATAAGGAGCCTTGTGAAGTATGGTCTTATTAAGCGGATATTTAAGTTACGGAAGTCAATTTTTTCCAGGTTTGAAAAAGGCCGAATTTTTCTCTGCTGATGACGATGAGTCTGAAATAGTTTATTGAACAAATGTTGGCCCGACGCTTACAGGAATTATCGAATACTGGTTAGGCGAAACAGCTTTAAATGTACTCTATATAGTCAACAACAACTTGCTGTTAAATATGATCTGTTTCCGGATATCATTCCGTGACTGTGCAAGAGGCACTCCGGTCAAATCACCTCCTGTGCCATTTCCCGTATCACTCAGTCATTGATTGACTTCTCTGGAATAAAAGCGTGGTGAGCGCTTCCAATAGATCCCGGAAGAGGGGGACCACAGTGATTACAGTCTTAATTTGGACATGAAAGAAGGGACTATACTGTTATGGCCCTTGTTAGTGTATTTGAAATTTCCGTCTATTATGCATCACAAGCTTATTATCACTTATTTTTTTATCGTTTTAATGAAAGATGATTATCCTGACCGTCATATGAAACGAAGCAGAAGTTAAACACACTCTGCCCGTCTAATGTAGGCCGATCAATAAAATGGAAGTGGTTTGTAATCTTTTCAGCACTAGGCGTGCATTTATTCGGAAGCTCCCTAAAACATTAATTTTCCTTGTAATTGGTGCGAAAGGCAAAAGACTATTTTCTGATTCATTCATGAAAACCATGTTTTGTATCTTTCGCACTAAACGAACTCTGTTTTCTTCCGCAGTGGAAATGTGGCTCCTGAGCTTGGATTGGCAACGCAAATGCCCGAATTATCCGTGCGCCCTCAGGGACTTGAATCACAGACGCGCATATCTGAATTAATCAGCTCAGCTTTCAGTTTACGTCCTGAAAACGTTTCGCGACGGATGTCATTAGCTCGCCCGGAAGCCACATCGGGTGTTGCTCCGTCCACCGACTTTGAGACTGGTACATTTCTGTCGCAGCCCAATTGGTATGAATCCTACTTGGTCTCATTGACGCGGATACCTGTTGATCCGGTTAGCTACGAGGAACGTCCTGGAAGTGATGTTGGATATCTTTGCTGTTGCTCGCCAGGGCTTTCTGGTTGTGGTGCCAGAGCTGGTGTGATTGGTACTGGTATCGATCGTGATACAGATTCGATGCAACCGATGTCTTTGTGTGATTGTTGTATAACATGCATCCGACGGCTACGTGATGGACGTCTTCCGTTAAGGTTGAGTCGGTCAAAAAATGAGCTGAATCGGACGAAAAGCAATCCACTCTTATCAGCAGATAAGCTTGAGGCTGCTGGGGATTTCATTTCTGATGTGGGTACTGAACATCAGAACCCTCGCTGTTCAACATTTCATCTGCCAATCTGTACGAGCAAAGCGTTTACTGATGTGCTCAGCAGTATGACAGATATTCAACTTTTCCGAAACAAAGGTTACCGATTCGCCTTTGTCGCCAATTTCTTTGCTGTTCTAGGTGAGTCAGTGTTTCGGCCATGACAGTAAAAGTACTTTCCAATGAAAGAGATTAGTGCCATCATCGGAAAATACTTTACACAAACTTATGGTCGGTGGATAGAAATAAAGAGTTACAGAGGACATGAAAGTAATCGAGATAAACATTTAAATTCATGAAGGTGAACACTGAAATTTAAGCTGGAGGAACGATCAAAATGATGATATTGAAAAAGAAAGTTAAACTGGTTGCGAGAATGCAACCGCCCGACGGCTTTCGGAAATCAGAAGACTCAATCAGGAAAAAGTGGCCAGTTATTTACACTATCTAAATGAAGGCAGATTTTGGCTTTCCACGATAAGAAACATTGAAGCAGAATGAAACGGCATCGGAGGCAGAACAGGAATCTACTTAGGCTCGCAACTCCAGGAGCAAAAGCAAATACAGCAAAAAAAAAAACAAAAACGCATTTAGAACGTGTGGAGGAAATAAATCACCCCTCGAATGAGAATAACAACAATGGTATTTGAAGGAAAAATATGAAGTGTCCCCATAGCAACAAAACACTAATTCTGGGGCTTTAATACTCTATTTTGGGAATGTCACAGTTAAAAGTTAGTCAGAGTGCATCAGTCCCAGCCCGCGTGGGACGACATAAGTAGTTGTATACATTGGTATTATCGGCGAGGGGTATGAGTAAGATCGGAAGTGACATTGAGCATATTAAGAATACCATAATTGGCGTGACTGGACTTAGGTTGTGTATATATATATATATATATATATATATATATATATATATATATATATATNCAAATGAGCAGTTACGGGTGCATCGTTGGTCCTCCTCTGACTGAGGTAGTCACTACATCATCCTCGGTGGTTTGAACACCTTCTGCGTATGCCTGCCTATCGTCTACATTTTCGTGCTCTTTTCTACGTGTTGAACAGGAGTGGAAGAAACGACACAACGTCCAGCCGATGACTTGGTGTACGGGTATGAAGAAGCTATCTTCGGTACTGGCACCGGTTGGTGGTCCCTGACTTCCTGGTTGGGGCCCAACAACTGACGACTGTCGTTAAATTGTATGGTATTAGTTATCGCTTAGTGTCTATGAATCTTTTCCTTTAGGAGTATTTGGACGTGTCCTTAGAGGGACTAAGGGATATTTCTTATGCACGGCATTGATGGCACCGATTTGAATTCCCCCTGACATGATGGGGATCTGGTAGTGGTTCGAGGAATCAATTGGGACTCACTATTATTCTCGGTTTCTTCCGCGAGTTTTCTTATTGCAGTACTGGCTAAATCATTTTCCTAGCCAATCTTCATAATCCTCTTTCTACTTCCCATTTCCCTTTGCGTGCCGCTTGACCTTTCGCTGTCCTAATCGCATGACCCGACTTAGGAACCTATGTTCCCCTAATCTACGTAACGGAATTTGCAGTTCAAAATGGCATTCCGGAGAATATGTGCTCATATCTCATTTCGATCATGGGTGAGTATTTTTCTCCATTTGATGATCAACAAGAACTGTAATCAGTAATTAAAACCCATTTAACTGATATATATATATATATATATATATATATATATAAACCATGCGTGTATATACATAGTAGGCCTTTTTATATTGTTTCTTCTATGTCCTTGCGTCAGTTAATACTCGGTCCTTTGATAGGGACCAAACGTGTGCACTGCGTGGTGGACCGGCTTACAGCATCAGCGCACGCCCCGTGGGCTATTTTAACAAATCCATTTACAGGGGGCTGGAAGATTTGCAAAGAAATCCAAGCCACCGGACCTGATAATGCGCCGGGATCCGATGGCTCTTCTCTAGTTCTATTTAAGTATGTGCAGGTCGAAACCACCATAGAACCCCAATTCTTGTTTTCAAACGTCTGGTATTGCGAGAAGCTCCACTCTCCATGTAGAAAGTAATTACCATCCCCGTTCTTAAAAAGGACCAGAACGGTGACTGGGTTAGCCCCAGATTTATCAACCGGATTCCGATAGCGTTGAAGCTGTCAGCATCCGTCATTCACCTCAGGTTGTACAACAAATAAAGAGCAAACTGGTGGAAGTGGTTTTTTGGATCAATCTTCACCATCCGACTGTTTTGTCTTCCAAAGGCCAATGTTTATTGTGCTGTGAAACACTCGAGCATCATTCCACTGCGTCGACTGGTCTATCCTCTGGTACTGTTTGTTGAACAATGCAGTATCCGAGAAATACATGTTGGCCGTCAAAGCTTTGCATAACCGAGTTTCAGGTTGCGTTCAGGCGTAAAGTCAGCTTTCGCAACCTCCATTTGCCTCCATTGAAGTACACCAACGCTCTCCTGTTTCGTCATTTCTCTTCGACTTTCTCTTGGATGTTATTCAAAACCTTTTATATGGTTGCTCGAGCGATGCATTTGAAATACATGGACTTTCCAGATAATGGTATGCTGATGATGTCACTATGACGAGCGACGATGAACACGGAAAGAAACATGCTTTGTTGAATTTAACGGTTGATGTGTCCAAATAGGTCATAGGCTTTGCGATTTCAGAGCGCAATTCACTTCCTCAAGACTGACAGGCGTCTGTGCCTGCACTCATTTTTGTGATGACTGACCGGTTACAGATAATGAACAGCTTCAAGCACCTCGGCAGATTGACTGCAACTGATAGACCCATTGCAGAAGAGATCACATTACGAATTGCGAGAGCCAGAACAGACTTCACGAAACTGCAACACCTCTGACCCCGCTCTGGCATTCGACTTTCCATCAAGGGAAGGGTGTACAATATCACAATTCGTCGTGTGCTTCCCTACGGTTGCGAGACTTGGTCATTCC